>CM052149.1:13076252-13161860 GCA_028455555.1 Augochlorella aurata
AACTCGACTTTTCTAGTTTTCTGACACGAGGGTTCGGGGTCCTGATCAGACATTATTGTGGGTGGCCGAGGCTGGAACCAAGAAAAGATTCAGTTACAAAAACGACCGAAGCCTCGAATTCTATAGTCCACTAAACGGTCTCCGTTCCGTACGGTTGCACAAAGAATGTCAGCCTTGGAACCCCGTGAAGAAGTTTTTTTCCGTAGCTTCGTGCGTAACGTCGAGCATGAAATCTGAAGTCCGTGGGTTGCGTAAACCCGGTCCGAGCAGATGAACGTTGAAAAAGTGCTATTTGTTCGCCGCTAAACGGAGTAGTCTACGTTCCAATGGTTCGTATGACAATGGGGGAGGATTTTTAGAAACTCGTTAGATTCTCATTTTTTTCGATCACCTTAAAGTAAATTTCTTTTTGTACAATCTCTCGGAAAAGGTTATTCTTGGTCCTTAATTTTGTTTTTCGTTCTTCGATGTGAACGACGTTCGATGTGAATGAGCTAAACTGGGCGTCGCCCGCTCGTTGACTCAGCCGCCTCGCGCCAGCCGATCTCGTCCCTCATTGGTCACTGTTTTTCGTTAGTAACTCGTTAACGATGCCTCGTAGAAAATTTTTGTGAAGGGAAAAGTTGCTTCGAATGATCTCAGGAACTCCTCATTTCCCGATTGTGAGTGACTTTTAGGACACCCTGACTGATGTAGTTCGCCGGAAAGCTCTCGGTAGCATAAAGTCCGGCCGACAAATTGTAACGACGCTGACAAGGCACGTTTCGTAACTTTTCTTCCGAGCGTTAGACTTCCCCTTTGTGCCTCGGAACGTACTGCTCGTCCTGTTGGCATCGCGCGTGTACCGTTCCCGAGAGTTTCACGCAATATTACGCGTCCCCGAACCTGTTTTCAACAACGACCGGAGGAGCCGCATCAAACGAGCCTTTCCCGTCGTCGCAGACGTCTCCGTCTTGTTCTATCTCCGGGCCGCGGAATGCACAATTGCTGAAGAAGTCGGCGACTCGAGAATCCCCGGATGTCTGCACGATGACTCATTGTTGGCGAACGAAGAACAGATCCAGACCGGTTTCGCGGGTTTGTTTCAGAGCCGTGTCGGGTCTATCAAGGTCAAAAATGTAGAACATTTTTAGACCGCCTGTACACTGACCAGAGACAATGCTGCCGGGCCACTGCAGATCTGCTGTAATATTCCTGCTCGTGACGCGAGCATTCTCTAACCCCCGCGGGGTTCAAAGCCGCTCGAAATTTAGGGTCGAAAGATGAATGAACTCTCTCTTGGGACAGATCCGAACCCTGTATTTTGAACGATCCTTTCTAAAAATGTTACAAGTTCACGTAGATGTATATACCTACCGTAAATATTTATTCTAGTATCTGTATTTTATTTAAATATATATCGTTTATGAGAAAAATGAGTAGATCGATTAAAAAACACAGTGGCAACGTTTAAAGAATTTTAGGATGCTGTTGTATTACGCTCGATTCGTTGAATCAACAATTTATTTCAAAAAGATGAAATAAATATAACTCGCGCATATGTCAGTGAACGCCGACGATTTTTATTTCGCGAAAAAATCCGCGTTATAGACACGAATGAATATCGCTGCATCGCGTTATGCAATCGTCCTTTGGAATATTTTGCACAGGAAATGTTATATCGCCATGTGTAATAGACGTGCGCAATTTCGAAACGTATTTACTCAGCAATAGCATAAAATATATCGGACCGTTGCGTTATCGCTCGGGTAATACGAAATTTCGTAGCCGCGGATCGATCGAAGGCTATTGTTCCATTCCGAAGTACAAATAGTCCGGTGATTGACCCAAGATTATTGGCGAAAGAAATTATAGACTAGGAACTGTGGCGACCGAGAACGGTACGCTCGCGAACCCACACGCGGGCAGCAGCAATCGACGGCAGCCGGGTAATCGGGCGCGACTTAATCGTTTAAATAAGTGTAAATAAAGCACACATCATTCTCAGTTTCCCACTTATATAATGATCGGCTAGACACGATAATATAACTTCTGTCTGGCCGAAGATTAATGAGAGCGATACAGTTCGCGTTTACGCTGCTCGTAACGCGGTCCCGAGGAATGTTATCGCGGGAACAATCTATTGTGCCGCACTTGCAACACCGGCGTGTGTATTCAGATCGCGGAACAAGGAACACCGAACTGCAAACACGTGTGTATAGGAACGGTAACACGATGTTCTCGGGTTGCTTAAGATTTATTTTTAAAGCCACGCCGCTCATTCAATGGAAGAACACTGGCCCCGCGAACGCGAATATATCTATTGACCGAAACACTGACATTTCATTGAATGCGCTCGGCTCTGTAGGTGGCGCAACGTTCCACTGGGAACCGTGCAACCGCCGAGATTTATGTGCAGGAAGTGCCCGCACCGTTGGCCAAGGGATGGTTACAAGGACCCCGAAGTGGACCTATTGTTCGAGTTTTCTAATTGATGACACCGTCAAGGATCAAACATTCGGTGCTATCGTTTCTCCTCGCGACACTATAAATCTTCCTCTTTGACGTCTGTCGCAAGGGTCCGGTCGGATGAACGTCCACAGCTGTTCCTGCAACAGTTTTCGTACGGGATTCCTGCAACGCTTAGTTAACGGGGTATTACAGTGTAAACTGCGTCCTCGTTTAACCGTCTTTGGCATTTTATTGCGGAGGAATTGTAGCACGTTTTGCAAGATTTATATATGTATGTTTCAATAATGTTTGAAACATTTTTGGGTGACAAAAATTAGAATTGGCGGCATTGGCTATGACCTATGCTGATCATGATTATGCTCAATTTATTTATTTGAAGTAAAAACACGCGCAATCTTAATAGATTAAAAATATTTTAAAATACTTCTAATTTTTTAGAATTTATTTTAGATCAGTATACTGATCATTCATATTACAAATCTATCCATAAATTATAATGTTCGCGCTAGAATGCACGAAAAATTTCTTCGCGTCCTAGAAATTGAATAAACTTTATAAGCAAAGGAAGAGATTAGTTTGGCCGAGTGGTGTTAAAAATGCGTGGCGCTTAATTTATGTGCATCCGCAGTTGTTCCTTTTCTGGCTGATCAAACACTCGCGTAATAAATTGAACCCTCTTACCGGGGGCAGCTTGTATAAATAGCGTATGAGACTAAAGCGGCAGAAGTTCGCGAAACTTCGGCTCTTTGACCCCGAAAACAGTTTAACTTTCTAATTAAAACGTAAACTTCCCGGGCAAGTTGTCGGCCGCGGCGAGCCCCCACCAAAAAATAGCATTCGCTCCGTCCCTCTTGCTCTTGCAGGGCTTGCATCCGGCCGAGGATTATGCAACGAGCTCCGGACGACTGACAACCAGACGAATTCGGAATAACGAGTGGCAACGATCTCGTACGCCGACGATGGAAACAGGCTTTCCTGAAATATAACATCAAATATCAGCTCGCCTATTAATCATCTGTACACAAACTCATACATCACTGGCCTGCGCAGTATTTCAAACCCTATTACTGCGCGAAAGCTCATTTAAATATTGACGCATCACTTGGGGGTGCTTACGCGTATATACCAGCCGCCAGTAACTCGCGATGAAGGGAGTAAATTAGAATCTGCTCAATTATACAGGCCCGTTTAAAAAGGGATTTAGCCCTCGACCTGGCAGCCCCTCGTTGTCCTCCGTCGTTAACCCTCGCGGCGATAACCATAATTTTTGACCCCGATCGACCCACCGAAGCTTCCGGAACGTTCCACGTTCCGGCTCCGCAACAACAGCCTAAATAATTAGCAAATTATGCAAACGAGAATATTGGTATATTTTCTCGCGAATTCTACGATATCACTTCGGATTTGCGCGGCCGATTTTTCCTAAAAAGGTCGGCGCACCTCGAAATTCGCGAGTCATTGATACAAACGCAAGGATTTAAAGCGATCAAATGACGCGGCGGTTTATCGACCAGCGATCGCGTTTCCGCGGTGAAAGCGAAATTACGTTTTTCCACCCGGGATTTTAGATTTACGCGATTCTCGATTACGCCACATGTTTCTGTCGATGCAAGACAGAACTCTGCAAGATGAGAACTGACCGCGGCGATGCTTCGCCATGCGATTGAAAAGCCTGACGCACGCGATGGCCACCTGTATTCAAAGTCAAACAGGTCGAAGAGGATTGATAAAGCATGGAAGCGCAACCGCCGGGCGGAGTTTTCAAGAGAGCTAACGACTCGTTAGAACCGGCGTCGATCGCGACTTCGATTTCGCGGGTGCCGCTCGCCGCGAGATATTTTATTTCCGGCGAAAAAGCATCGATAGACGGGGCCACGCGATACAGGCCGCAGATAAAAGAAGTTATTATACTCGTGGAACACGGGAAAGCTAGCCGGGGCAATTCACCTAGATTAATAGCCGGGCAGATAGAAACGTGCGCGCGGCCGGCCCGCTAGAACCGGCGAGTTTTCCTTTGATAAGAGCCGCGCCCGGGCTTCGATCGCAGATTAACGACTGACAGAGTTTGACCACCGAATAGTTTCCGAAGGAGAGCCGGGCCCGGACTTCCGGCAACGCGTGTGGGAGAAAGCCGAGGGCCGAAAGGAAACCGGTCGTCGGAAGTCGCGCGTGTCGCGAGGAGGAAAGCTCGTTCGAACGGAGAAAAATCGTCTGGCTATCGGAGCTTCAATAAATTCGCGGACGGCCGCCGTTAATAGCGGCCCAAGATAACTCGCGCCCCGGATCGGGATCAAGAATTTACGGCCGCCGTGCTCTTCTCTCTTCTCGTCGCTGCAACGCTCGGCCCGAATAGAAAAGCTTCCCTCTAATTCATTGAAATTGTTCGGCAAAACGAGATTTTTAACCCGGATCCTGGATATCCTCTTAAGTATGCCCTTTAATCCCTTCCAGATTTATCGATTCGAGATTTATGCACTTCTTTGAACCGTTTCTCCATCGACTCAACTCTCGCCCGCCGAGGGCCACCTCCGATGGAAGCTGGAAATACTTCAGAAATACTTTACTCGAATTATTTCGAGCCGAAAAATGGAAGGAGTCGTTCTAGGGTTAAGTCATATATTGTACAAATATGAAGAAAGAGATGGATAACTGGTTAGGTGCGTTAAATTTTCATGCAGAACTTGTGCACTTTCTTCAGCGATTTCAATTAGATAAACGTGTACCGGCACTCCTAAACTCTTTCAATCTCCGCTGTCGTAAATTACACGTAACCAGATATTTCACAAACGCACCTAATTCGCAGCCTAGCCATAACGCACACGGATGAACTAAAAGCTAAATAGATGCATAAGCGGCGTACCAAATAGCGTCTTTTCAGATTTCGATGGTAATCTTGTTACGTACCTCGGACATGTTAATACGCATGATGAATTCGGTGCATTCAGTGGCACGGGATCTCGAACTTTCTCCTCGTTTCCTGCAGCAATCACGAAACACAGCCCGTCACCGCAGCTTAATACAGTGTCTCCAATTTCCGCGAAGCACTTCGAACGGGAGCAAGCAGCAAGAAACGGTTTAATCCCGATGAATTTGCACGAAGATCCGACGAATTTAGAAACCCGTTGGAAAGTCGCGATTTTTCTGATCCGTTCTATCCAGGCTATTATAGTTGAGGCGACGCGCGGAGCCGGGAATGCGACCGAGTCACGGAGAAAACGAAGCTCGGGAGATAAATCATCCGTTATAACGACGGATTTCTTGCTCGCCACTTCGACATTGTCGGTCGTCGCTTATTAGCTTAAGAGTCGCTCGTTCCGGCGCTAATTTAACTTAACGAGCCTTTCACGCCATCCGCGAACGGTTCCGCTGGAGATCCGGCCAATAAGTCGGCCCTCCTGGCCCAACGATTATATTCCATCGACGTTTCGCGTGCCCGTAACCGCCGCTGCCACCAAATTACAACGATGGATCGGGTTCGCGTGTTTTCGGAAATCTCGCGAAGCCTCCACTTACGCAAGTTCCAGGGCGAGGATCATCGCCGCCGACGACAGCCGGCGCCGGGTTCTTCGCGCAATCTTCCGTGTTTACTCGACGATTTTTCCGAAACGAAGTTCCCTCCACGCGCTATGCTACAGTAAATGTTTGATTTAGTCATTATCTCCGAACTCTGTCCACCCTTGTAGGGCGCGTCGCGCCGCCTTCTTGCGGGAGCGGCCGTTGATGTTGGACGGCATCCGACTGATCCAGGAACTAGACGTTAATCCGATAAACCGCTTTTTACGTTACACTTTCTTAGACACGATAAGCTCCAACGTGCTGTAAGCCGTAATCCGATCGAGGTTAATTAAATTCCACCATGAGATGCTGGTCATTTAAAGTTGCCACAGAAATTGTATCTCGGTGTTTATGGAGCACTGTCAACCGCGCTCCGTATTTCCTGCTGCGTTAGCCGGCTCTGAAAATAATCTCCGTGACTAACTTCGCTTGTAAGTCGATTTTCTAATTAGCTTCTGCCCCGGGCGCACCGTCGCGATACGCGAACTCCGACCTTTGCACCGGCGACCTTTACGGTGACAACCTTTTCACGATCTTCGTCAAGGATAGAGCGATCGGTAAATTGTAAATGTGGAAAATATCGAGACACATTCGTGATACCGTGTAGCGGGAATTCCAAAACAAAGTTGGACATTGTTATTTCGAACAAATATTTATCTAAGATTATGTTTAAATAAATGATGGAACGAATTATTCCATCTATTTATCCGAATAAATTATTAAAATAATTCTTTGTCCGAATGAATTATTCGAGTAATTCTTTATTTGAATAATTTATTCAGATATTCCTTCCTATGAATGACTCATCCTATTAGGACATCGAGGAGTCATCCTTGAATAATAATAATAATAATGCGATAATTACAAGAACATATTTATGCGAATGCATCTCGTGTCCGTCACCCGAATCAAATTTCACAGAACTTTGTCCCGGCGTTGGCATAATGCGAGCAGTGCCGCAAACGAGATACGTGACGGCAGTGATAAAGGTGTAGTATCAGAGCGTAAAGCGCGAAATTAGTTCGGCAAGTTCAAGGAATTCGTGTAGTCGCAAAAGTCGCTTGCCCTTTTTGCTCGGGGGATTGACAAGCAAATAAGTGGAAAACTTCTGTCGCAATTTCTGTAGAGCTGTAGAAGAACTGTGACCGCTGGCAACCAGGCTTTTGATTTGCGACTGTTTCAACCAGTTATTTCCGAAACCACTTCACCGGATGACTCAGCCCGATAAAAACGATGCATTTGCGTGGAACGGCTGGGGCCGCCGTCGCTTAAAAATCCGGACTTCGTACACGCTCCGGAGCGCGGAGATTCGAAAACCTTGACCCGCGACGCGCGTTCAACGTGGCCGACAGCTCCAGAAAAACCGGAGACTATGGGTAAACCGATACGAACGTCGCGACTCCAATTATCGAGCTCGTTAGCGGGTCCCGGAGGAGCCGTTCTCTTAAATTAATACCAAGGAAACGCATGCAAATTTGAATGTACGCGTCTGCCCGGTGACTGGCGTGCCGCTGTCGGCGGAAAAAGAGGAGAGGAGACGAGAGGACAAGACGAGGAGGATTCGAGGTTGTTTCAGCTCGCCTTGACTTCGAATTAAAGCGTTTCCCCATGCGTCGCGTCGCGAGCCGTCGTCTCACAGTGATTCGAGCAATGGAAAAAAATCGAAAGATCAATATTTTTAATTTTTTTTTGTATATAATGTATATAATCGTTGCAATTCTTTTAGCACAACTGTATATAATTTATGTACAAATCAATCGATCCTCGCATTCTCTTTAACAAATTATTAAGGTACTTGCGTCGAAAATGAATTAGTTTAGAAGATATGATTTCTGTTTCGAGCAGCCATAAGGTATCACTGTGGGTCGCGGCGCGGCCGCCAAGGTCAAGGAAAAACGAGAAAAATAACGCGGGCGCAAACGGAATTCGAAACGAGAGCTTTCGACACGGAAAGAGAAGGGCGAAGGCATCCCCGAGAGACAAGGTCGACCTAGAAACCTACTTCCGGGGTGAAACCGCGACATAGGCGTGGAACGCGGCGAGCCGAGCCGAGCCGAGCGGGTGGACGAGGAACGACGCCGAGAGAGGAGGAACTGGAGCATCTCCAGTGACAGTAATTTGAAGCGACAGGGTTCCAATTAAAGCTCTTTAGGGGTAGGTCGCAGCCAACGGCCTCCAAGCTGCGAGCGGGAACAATGTCGAATTCAACGCTCGCGCCCGCGACTCCCGGGCCCGGATTTACATATCGCTTTATTACCGGCGCGGCTCGATTGAATTTGCCGAGCGACGATGCCACGCCACTGTCAACACACCGCCATGAATGTTATTACACCCATCGCGCAACGCTCCGCGAAACGCAACTGGGCGCGAGTGTGCACGTTCCGCACTTGTACGCTCGTACGCTTCGCGGATTCTGTCGTCGGCAAACAGGCTCGTTCCTTTTCGAATGCCACTGCTGGAGCGCGTTCTCGCGAACCCGCTCGCGCTGTCACTCAGAAACGCCTCCGACGATTTTAACACTTTAGCCACTGGAAGCCTATTAACACTCTGACTGGCTTCCCATCAATTGGGGCGACTGAGTTATTTGCTCGGATTTAAGAACTGATTTCCACATAAATCTTCCAGGGCATCTTCTTAATTCGATTAGGATAGGCAGGAAGTGAGATTGTTGAAAATATTACCGCTTAGCCAGCCGAATCGAGAAATCTCTCTGTTTGAAATGAAGTCGTCTGATGACTGAATTTCGTAATTTCATTATGATTTTATCTAATTGAATAAAATACTATTTAAAATACTGCAATTACTGAGCTGTGTTAAGATTACTTAAGATTAGATGAATAAAATCCGTTCAAAGAACTTTAATTTTTTCGAGATATTAGAAAAAGCAATTTACTAGCTGACGTATGAAACAGTTCTCTAGATAAGCGCACTTGTTGGAATTATGAAGAAAATGGTGAAGGTTTCTGCAACGTTTTTATCTACGATGAAAATTGAAAGAGCACGTTTCAATGGCCTGCATGAATTTTTCGTCTCCATGCGAAGCTAAAAATGATCACATTTTGCTACCCTCTTCCAACCCTCCTAATTTGCTTGAATGCATTTTCGTCTGAGGGTGGGATAATGTTTACATGACAATGGACGAGTGCGTCGGAACATGAGGGGGCAGTACTGAAAAATGATGTTATAATTAGTCTATTGTTGTTGCATTAAATTTGACGACAATGGAGGATGCACTATACAGCATTGTTCATAAAAATGACACACACGTACACACACTATTTCTTAAATATCTGTAATGTTAATAAAATAGGTACTTAGAAATTCGCAATAATTATTTGGCAGTAATTAATGTTTGATTAATTATTTCTCAGTTGTCACACCTGCTGTGTCAATCACTTTTGACATACTATAGTCACTCAGACCCAGTTTAGTTTTCGAATAGCTGTTGCTCAAAAGCTGGCAATGCTATTCAGACCTAAAAATTTGAGAACACATTTTGGACATTCTAGAACATCGTGTCCTTTATTAGAACTCGATATCTCATTACCAAGTGTATTGAATTAATCGTTGATTTCATTCTCGCCGTCGCAACGCCGCTTTCTCGAAAATGATACAAGGTGCATCTTGACCCAGTGCGACAGCAGAGGGCTACAAAATTCAGCAACGCAGAAAAGCTAAGAGAGGCTCGCGTTAGGAGAGGTCCGAAACAAGTTCAAGTCCAAGAGCGGTTCCGCAAAAATAGACGCGAGCGGAGTCTGCGCTGGAGATCGCTCCGGAAGAAAAATCCGGTCGCCGGGGCGCTGCATCAGCCAAATTACCCGAACACGGTCGCCGAGCATGTAATTCGAGCGTTTTGCGTGTCGGCCGGCAGAAAAATGCAGCGAGCCGTTCCCGTGCACAGCTGTCGCCGCGTTTTTCGCTCGCGACAACCTCGGCATGGCTGCGCGGTGCGTCGAACTTCGACGCCGATCGTTTTTGCCGATCTCCCGTGTCGCGTTATTTTTATCAACGACGACGATTCCGGCGTCGCGACGCCCAAAATTCGGCGCCCCTTCCCCTCGGGCTCGATAAACCGGTCTCGAGAGAGTTCGGCGAGGTTCGACGACGAAAGCTGTTTTTACGCAGATCGTTTGTCACGTGTCCGTCCCGAGAGTCCTTTATTCACGGCGCGACTCGCCCTCTCGCGAGTGCTACGAAACTCCGGAAATTCATTTTTATACTTTGCGGCGCGCATCCGGCGCGTCTCTTTGACGGCCCCTTGTTTCTTTCGTCGCGCGACGCTCTTCCACGGAGTTTCGTCGCGGAATCTCGTTTCCCGCGGAATCCTCGGGATAAATCAGGAGGGCCGGCGCACGAAATTCGTTCTTTGTCGACGAGCAGCGCGTTGTCCCGACACGTTTGTTGCGATAGCGGACTCCGGTTTTTCTCCTGAAAGCCTGGAAAGCCCGGGGACCGTGCTCCGGAGCGTAACGTTATTGCAGGTTCGTGATTCTCGCGTATCAATTTCCTCGGGCGTGATTCACACCTTCCTCGCCCCCGTCCTCGCCACCGTTACCTTTCCTTTTCACTGTTTGATTAGGTCGGAGCGTGTACGCGCCAGCGTATACCCGGCCGAAGGTTTATCTTCTTGAATTGGAGATAAAGGCCCGGCCGGCGGAGGGAACGTCTTGCCGGAGAAGTTTGTCGACGCGATAACAGGCCAGGTGAAACGTATTCGTTTAGTGGCTGCGATAAAGGTTGCCTCGATTGCGATAAATTCGTTGCCTCTCCGGCTCCACCGGATCGGGGAATCTAGAAAAGTGCCGTTAATTAAGGGCGGTTCGGTGCTGCTAGAACCCTGCAGATAACACGCTGCAACCTCTAGCATTAGACACCTTTTACTCGAATGCTCCAACTAAGTAATGCCGTACTTGATTAAACCGGAGCTGTTGCTCCTACAGACTAAACCCTTGCGCACGAGGATTTTTAAAAGTATCGAGCATACGCTGCGAAACAAAATTGTAGCATAGAACAATTTTTGGTAGAAATAGACCAACATTTACGATAATTTTTGGCAGAGTTATCGCCCGTCAATGTTGGTCAATTTTTATCCAATATTTTACTATGCTATACATTTTTTGAGCAGTGTATTTTCCTCGAATATTTCGTTTAAATACAACACTTTTATAAAATGTATAATTCAACGCTGAAAATACCAAATCGGTCGAAATGACTGGTTTCTCATTTCTTCTTTTCCGATGCACTTTTCCTAAGGAAAAAGTTGCTTCGAGTGACCTCGGCAACCCCTCATTTCCCGATTGCGAGTGACTTTTGGACCACTCTGTACAATTTCAAAATTTAAACGTACGCATATTGCCTCGCAGGCACAAATAAATCAAAGTGTTCGTAGCTTTTTTCCGCGGTATAATTTCCTGCTTTCGCCATGCCACAGAGAGACCCGCGTTTCAAATATTTTCTCTGTAACATTTACGGTCTCTCGTGTCTGTCCAAGAATCTTATTTCATTGGCCGGGACGCCCGATGAAATTAAATTGGATAAGTAGAAACACTCGCCCCATTGCTTCCAATAATAAAGGGCCAATTGTAATCAATTCGGAAGTGGCTTCAGTTCTCGGAGTCGTTTTCCCAGTAATTTCGAAAGCTGTGCCGGAAGGGGGGGAACGAGCGGCGCGATAAAATTAGTAGCATTCGTGTTTGGCGGAGCTCGAGAGCAGGAGGAGGAGGAGGAGGAGGAGGCTCCTCAAAGAAGTCTGCGAGTCGCCGAAACATAATTGCGTTAGGGAATCGGTTCGCAGAAAGGATTTATCGCGAGCGTTTCGTCACGGGCACCGGGAGAGCAGCCGTCGGTTCTCGGGGCCGTTCAATGAAATAATCGTCGGAGTCGGAGGTGCTCCGGCGAGACTTGGATCGTTTCTCAATTGCGTCGGTAGGTTAATCCGGCCGCGATAAATTCGCGAGCTCTCGCAGCCTGCGCGCCGTGTTTTCGCCGTGCCCCGGCTCCCGGGGCGTGTTTGTCGAGATTCTTTCTTGTCCCGCCTCTGGGAAAGTGGATCGCGGGATCGCGGTTCTAGGAAACGTTCGGGGAAACGCGCCGGCCGCGGCAACGTGTTATTAGCCGATTAATTAATATCGCCGGCTAAGCTATCGCTGTCGGGCACGGCGCGGCGGTCGCGTGAACCGAGAACTCGAACCCGAACTCGAACTCGTTGCACAACCACGGCATTCCATGTGCCAAGCGCAATTATGATTAATTTTATCGGTCGATCGATTCGATCGCGAACGGTAAATCAATAGGACTGTGGGCGGCCGAGGGAGCCAACGGACGGAGAATCGATCCGACTCGTTTCCACCGGTCGATCCAGCTGGTCTCGCGATCGCGGGGCCGCTCGTGATCGAGGGATTAACGGGGTGGATCGATGGCCGCCTCTCGGCTATGATCCCGCCTTTCTGGAAATCGATTGAAAAATTCTCCTCGTTTCGTCTCGTTAAACGTCGATTGATGCGATCGCGCCGGCATTCGGCATTTTTGACGACAACCACCGACTGACGGTAAAACATGGAAATGGACAATAAAAATGGATAGCGCTGGAAATGAATAATTTTTCCCAACAGTACTACACGTGTACGTGCATCGCCGCTGGAAAGTATTCGTATCACGAGTTGAGCGAATCACAGGTGTTTTAGTGGCAACTGATATATGTTCTTTACATTTGTTTTATATTTCCATTACAGCTTGAAATTAACTATACAATAATTAGCCTATAACAGATCTGCATCCGCTAAACTCATTCATTAATGTTTCATTTGTATTTTCTAGTTGACAGATATCAAACCCTAAATAATGCTTAAAACTTGTATTATAACTATCATATATTTAATATTAGAATGTAAGTGTAACAGATATCAGCGATAAATAAATGGGTAAACGAATAAATATCGCTTATCACCTATAATTCTAACATTTTCCAAACTTGTCAAAACGTTCGAATACTTAAGTGCAGTGCTGTACGTGTCAATATACGAAGAGTAGAAAATTATTACGTTGTTGCGCAGGAAATGACGGTATTTCAATTGAACATTTCCTTAGAAATCCGTCATTCCGCGTGTTGCAGCCCAATAAATTGGAAAAATTCGTTCGGTTGTTCGAACGTTCTCCTCGAGTAATTGTACACGCGAGCTCAAAGTGTACAAAAGTTAGACGAGAATAAGAACTTCTGTCGGGGTATAAATTAACGAACCCGTACCATTCCCGTAGCTAACCGAAAGGGTTTTGTTCGAGGCGCGCGTTTATTGAATGTACAACGAAATGAAGGGTCCTGCTAGGGGAATTATAAACGTCGTTCGGTTCGCACGCGATCTATCCTCGCCAGTGCGCCTCGTGCACAACAGCCGGGCATTGTACGGTACACAACCGTGCCGGCTCAGATTTAAAGTCAAATTTCAGCCGACCAGTTCGAATTCGAGCTTTAATCACGGAATTTAAATTCCGCTCTCAACGGGCAGATTGAAATTTGAATTTCAACCATCATCGAGACTTGATTGAGCGCACTTAACGCAGCCGTTTGCTGCCGGGACATTCGTTTCAATTTTACGAGCGCCGCGTGCTCTCCAATCCCGTGATTCTTTTATTGCTCCTGCATCCGCATAATCAACAGCATTAGTGACCACCCGATTTATCGCTAGAAAAGCGTTCGACGATGAAAAGCACGGAGTTATTGGCAATTCCAAACTGTACCGACGACTCGTTCGCTCGATTCCTCGAGCGTATCTTACGCCGGTGCATCTATCTCCATGCACTGAAACTGTTCTGCAAACATTGAGAAGAATCAGGGGCCAGACAGGAGGATCTTTTGTTCTTCGATCATCCTAAAATCTGTTTAAGACGTTAATACTAAGCCTACCATATTTCATGCGTTTGATTTTAAAATTGTTGAAATTATCCTCCTGCTGAAAATATTTGCATAAATTACAGAGTGCAGTAATCGCTAAATCCCCTAACGTTAATAGTTCTCCAGCTATCTGGAAGAGTATCAATTTCTAGAAGATGGTCTGAACTCCGCGCTGTTTGTATCCTCGAAACTCGCACTGAAATTCCGCGAGACATTAAACAATCGTTCCACGGAGAGCCTCCCCGCGTTTCCCCGGAACAGATAAAAGCCTGAGCGCGTTTCGCGAGAGCCTCATTGCGGATTCGGCAACGCCCTCAACGGCGCTGGAATCGCGATCATCGGCTCCGTATTTCGGCGCGTTGCCGCCCGTCTTGAGAACGACTCCCCGGGTGCCTTTTCAACAAGTTCGCTCGTTCAGCTGCTCACGTACTCGGACGAGGTTAATCGGTATTTGACCCAATTTTATCCTCGCGCCTTAACGCGAGACACCGAGAGAACAATGGAGACTTTAACGTCATATCTGGCCCGGCCCGCCGTTCGGATAATTCTCCTTTCCGCGAAGGTGCCGCCACCCTTCTAATGCTTCCCCGATTCACGGATTCCGGGATAATGAGCGCGCGAATGACAATTACGGATTGTCTTTGGTCTCCACCTTCTGGTTGTAGAGCTCCTTCGTTCCGGGCTCGCTCTTAATTGCAATTAGCCCACCTATCGCCGAGGTGGCCGCGCGCGCGGCCCGGCTCAAATTTCAAAGGCAAAATCCCCGCAACCCCTCAACGCCCAAAAGTAACCCGCGCACTTGTTAGAAACGTAGCAACTGCGATCCGCTGCGTCGTCGTGTCTTTACCCTTTCCGTGGAGATTTTGTTCCTGTCGCATAGTTTCGCAGCAAAACTGTCACGGAACGTCCATCGCGCGCCTAAACATCTTGCCGATTTTTGAAATTATGGCACTCAGCGTTTTCCCCAACATCAACAGAATTAATCATCGAATAACCCCGCGCGACGCTGGCCCGGTCAAGCGGACTGGTTAACATTAGGAGAGGTTGCTATCCTTGATCAAGATTAAAACACCCTCGATGGTCGAAAAACGGTCGAACAGAATTGCAACTGCAGCCGCCGATCAAAAAAGGAGCAGGGTCCTAAGGATGACAGCAAAGCGTAGCATTACAAGATACTTTCACCGTTCCAGACCGTGGAACGACGACACCCGTCCGGCAAAAGCGAGCGGGCCCGGGTGCTTCATCATTCGCCGCGATAAAAGCAAACAATGGCATCCAATTTGACATCGAAGCTCCATCAGTACCGTGCAATTTAATTTGCGTCCCTCGGTCTCCGCGGCGCGTTGCGGCGTGGCGTGGCGTGGCACAGCGTTGCGGGCTGGGGGCATGGGGCTGGCGATCCCTATGGGTATCGCGATGGTCGCTGCGAGGATTCGCAGGGCGGGCAGCGGTTGTCCGTCTTTCGGAGGAAGGTACGCGCTCGCTTTCGAGGCCGGCCAATTAATTTCTCCGCGCGGTCTTATCGAGATTCTTCGACGATGGCCCGGAGCGAGAGAAAGAGTCCTCTCCCTCTCCTTCAGCGTCGGTCTCGCAGCGAGGTGGGTTTATTCCTGGCGGGCAGCAGGGACGGTGTGCGCCAGCGAGGAGACGAAGAGGAAGAAATAGAAGTAGAGGAGGGCAGGAAGAAGGGGCAGCAACGAGCAGTAGTAGAAGAGAAGGGCCTACTCTCGCCAGGGAAGCGCACGAACCGCAGCCGGTAGAGGCGAGGTCAACGTTCTTCGGAGGTGCATTGCCTCGGGGCGAGGGGAGTAGAAGAGAGAGCGAGCGAGAGAGAGAGAGAGAGAGGGATGGGAGATTCTGCGAGAAGAGGAGAGCCGAGCCGGTGTACCAAGGGCAGCGAAAGGAAGACGCGGAACGAGAAGACGATAGGCAAAAACGAAGAGCTCGCGCGCGAGAGCAGGATGAGTGGACAGGGCCAGGGAGCGAGAGAGCGGCGCGCCGGGACCAGCCGAGATAAACAAGAAGAAGAGGAAGAAGAATGGCGGAGTGGCTGGCGGAGGAGAGAAGAACCAGCCTGGCCGGAGCGGCAGGTGCAACAGGCAAACCGCGAGGGGATGCAACGTTATGAGGATGTGGATTCCCATAATTGCGGCTGGATCATCGACTTACGGCCGGATTTCGATCCGCGCGTCTCTCCGGCCTCCGCTCTGCTCTGCTCCGCGCCGCGCCGATGGAAGAATGGATTTTCTATCTGCGTTCCCCGTTGCCCGAAAATTGCTTCTCTGAATTGCGCTCGGTCTTTGCAGCCTCGGATCGCCGGACGAATCGTGGCAGCCGATGGTTAAATCCTCCGTGCAGTTTACCTCGACGCCGCGTTGCCGCTCCGAGGGATCCTTTATTCGTCGAGAGGGTCTTTTTCGATCGTTAAGCGCCGCCGCGCTGATTGGCCGAATGCCGGCAACAATCGTTGCTTCGAGTCGCCGAGTCGGAAGCAATTTTTGCGGGCCGGGATCCAGAGGAATCTCTACGCACGCCGCCGCTCGTAAACAGAAACTTCGTTGGCCTCGGTGCCCCCTCGACGCTCGCTCTCACCCACCGACACCAACACCACCGTCGGCATCGCCATCACCACCACCACATCCAGTCTTAATTATCTCGGGGAAATTGAACTCGATCTTGTCCAGGTCTATCAGGCCCGTCGTGCCCGCCGAAGTTTCATTCGTATAGTCGTATCTAATTAACCGATTCAACCTACTTTTACGCTGCTCGGAGGAGAGGACCTGCCGCAGACGCCGGCTGCTACAGCCTTTGTGCACGGCGAACGTTCGATTCGTGACTCGCCGAACACCGGCGGCTCCGAGTCGGCTTAGGAGCACACGTAGCCCTCTGGCATACCGTCTTCTTGGCCCAGCGAAATCAGGAGCAAAGAAACCAACCGCCCGCTTCACCCAGCTGACACTCGAACCACGAGCTAGGCAGTGTAGGCTCTTGCTCCGTCGCGGAGCTTCGCATTCAAGGACGGTTCTGGGCGTTCCCGGAGCTATGTAATGACTAGACTACTGCTATTCTAGTCTGAGAGAGATGTTCGAGGCGGGGGGACATTGTGTGCTCCGAACCTCTAGAATTTTAAGGGATGTGGAGCAACATCTGTCAGAAGACTCTATTGACCGACGAATGCCCTACATCGCAATTAGATTAGAGATAGTGTCTGGAATCGGAATCTCCGTTCAGCTTCTTTTATTATGTTTTATAGAATGTTACAATCAATTATCCTTTAGAATTTTCAATGATTGCGGAGATGCGAGCTATATGGCATGAGGTACATTTTATGGCGAAAATGCTCTGCCTAATGCTGTCAAGATAATTGAAAGCGTGTTGCAGGCTAGTAGTTCGTAGTTATCAACGACGTCAATATCGAAACGTCTAGATATTTTAGAGTTTTCTTTTGCCATTTGAATCTACCGTTTTAAATCGGCTGTGTAGAGTCTTTTAAGTCTGCGTATGCGACTCGGTCTATTTAGGGTCCGAGTTACCAGTGGATTGGCTTGCCGAAGTCTGCAGTTTCTTCTTCGACTGTTGACATTTCCAAGTCTCGATGTATGATTTCATTGGTTACGTACCAGGAAGCATCGCGTACGAGCCGCAACGTTTTAGATTGGTCTGCTCGGCTGGCTCGCCAACCCAGACCCGGTTTAGCACGACTCTAGACCGGCGAGGTTGTCATCGAATCTGGCGCGTCGGGAACGATCGCAAATTCATCGAGGATGAATTCGCTCGGCGATACGATCGAAAGCGACGCTGCAGCGCAAAATGCATCGGCCCGATAACAGGACACCGGTCGACAGACAAATCTTTGATTTAGGCTGAAGGGATTCATTGGAAGCGCGACGAACGTAATTCGAGCGCGACGATGGCCTCGCACAAAAGCCCTGCACGCGTCACCGAGCGCTCGATTAAAAAAGATCATCCTGGATGGGCATAAATCAGCATTACATAAATTAACGGCACACTACTTTCTCTCTGCATAGCGGCGACACCCACACGGGCCGCTGCCCGGCGTAAACCGGCTCCGCCGACCGCGTCCAGTCGATAGATTTGCGAAGTCATCGGACCTCGACGTCAACTTTGACGCAGTTTATGTTGCACTAGGTTGAGCTGCGCGAAACTGGCTCGGTTTCGCTGTGCCTGAGAAGAGCTTAAGACTTTCGATCTCCCGAATAGTTCGAGCAAACGAATCCGAAATCAGGTCGCGGTTGCTGCTGATTTGAAATTCGTGTTCTACACTCTGGAATATCTAGAATCGATGTCTAAGCTGCAGCACGCTTTCAATGATCTTCTGGAGATGAATATGGACGTATTGGCAGGGTTAGGTAAAGTTGGGCATTCGTCGATTAAAATTTTCATCGACTGATTAATACTTGGAATTATAATATTAATCGTATTATAATACTAATTGTAAAATTGATGTAATCGATTGACGAAGTTAATCGTGAATTTCTGAATCGATTATTGAACAAATTAATCTTTGAAAATTCGCCAATCGTTGATTAAACCATATGAGGCTCTTCTGGACTTTTCGAAACGTTAGAACGTGCATATTCCTCACCTTTCGCTTCTATTAGGTATTTGACGCATGAACCAGATCTCCGAGAGAAACGATCATGGTACCATGAAAGATCCTCGCCAGCGAAGGGTTAAATTGGCTATCGAATTTTCTCGGAAGTCGCGTAGGTTCCTGCCGATCCAGGACAGTCTAATAATAAGCAGCGAGTGTGCCAATCAACCGCGAACGAATTAGCAGGCAACAGTATAGGCGTCGGCAACGCGGTGGATGGAACGATCGCAGCCGAGTGACGTTTCTAGGAGGGTCCTCGACGGGCTCCGTTTACACGTCAGGAGCACCGAAGTAGCGTCTGCTCTTAACGTCGATCACGGCGAACGCGTTCTCATTGAATCAAGGGGCGGAGGGAGCGGATGATCGCGCGTCGATCGTTCCTATCTGTTTGCGGATCGGATCGTTGTCGGGGATCGACGGAGAGTCGCTTCCCGCGAGAAATTCACGAGACTCCGGAACGACCTGGAAGAATTCCCTCGGATCGGTTACGTCGTCGCGCCGCGCCAAGTCGATAATGTAGCCCGATTTGTGTCGCGCAGAGAACCTCTGCCACCCTCGCGGCTCCCACGCGAGTTTGCAACTCTTTGAATCGATAATCGCGGCCCGCTCGTTCGCGTCGCTCTACACGGTCCGCCCCGAAATTCAGCCGATCCGTGAAACCGCGGCGAACGTGACACGCGTGCAAACGAGGCGAGAGCACGTCGCATTCGAGAAATATGAATTTACTTCCGTAATTAGGTGATCTTCGCGGCGGCCGGTTGCTGCCGTTCGATTCCTCTGCAGGCAACAGGTCTTGCGGATTTAATGGCCGAGCGTTGAAACTGTTCAGAACTGACCCTCATTATTTATTTGTACTTCGATTCAAGAATCTGTGATTTACTCGTAGCTTGTAGATTTAAACGAATGCATGAAATTGCTTGTAAAAGGTTCGACAGCATCTAGGAATCCTCGCTCGATAACATTTAACCCCTTTCTCTTGCCTTTGCTGTTAGTCGATCGCCACACGGAAAATTGAAGTTTATTTCTATTTATTCTAATGTTTCTTTGACAATCCCATCTTGCTGCTATTGATAACTATGCTTTATGCGACTAAATCTGAAATGGGGGATCACAGAAAAGATATTTCTAATCGTTCGAACAGGGACAGAAAGTTTCCAGTGAATGAAAAGCCGTGACTGCGCTGTGTTTTCGACTAATTGATAGAGATAGAGATAGAGATAGAAATCGTCCCGATTTCGATGGAAACTGTTCGCGTTCGCGTTCGCGAGCGCCGGCAAAAGTGGCATCGGTCCCCGGTACGTTGACTTTTCGCGATCGTACATCACTTCTGCCACGCGGAGCTCTGCCCGGCTTACAAAAAAGGCCGAGGGATACGTCGCGTCGTGCGGGGACGTGACGCTATTGTACGCAAAACTGTGAAAGATTATCCATCCGCGTACACGGCGCACTCCGCATTGTTCTCCATTTGTTATGACGTGGCTGCAATCCGCGCGCGGCCCGGCGCATCCGCGTTTTCGCCGCAATGAAAATCCTCGGTGGCTGCCGAGGGCCGACCAAACGACCGAATGAAAAGTCGTCGGGTTAAGGCGGAACGACGACCGCTCCGTTCGGCCGCTTCAACAACTCTA
Organism: Augochlorella aurata; assembly: GCA_028455555.1. NCBI lineage: Eukaryota > Metazoa > Arthropoda > Insecta > Hymenoptera > Halictidae > Augochlorella > Augochlorella aurata. The sequence continues at coordinate 13,096,390 of CM052149.1, forward strand.
ATTTATCTGCTCGGTTAGCTTCGTCCCTCCTTCGCTCGCGACGCTCGTTTCGCGCACTGCTCGCCGCAGAATTCGCGGCAGGAGATACGACAAGGTTCGCTAGGTGGGCGACCGACCGAGGATCGAACTCGCCTAACCGACCCCTCGCTGTTACGCAACGTGAGCGCGCTCGCGCTCTGAAATTTAATTCACTTTTCCTCGAATTCGTCGAGACCGGCGCGACGCAGAATTCCGATCGTAAAGCATTACGGCGAATTTATTTATCGCGGTTGTTTCGGCCTAACTCGCGATTGTGCAAGCATCGACGTATCCTAGAGGCTAGAGGCTCGGCCACTAAATTCCACCTTCCGTCCGGCGCAATGTACAAACACGTAATCCGGCATGATATATCTGAACAATTATGTCGTACAGATTGCGTTCAACGGGGATCGTAAAGTAATGCTGGATATTAGTAGTTCTTTCGTTAGAGAAGACAGTAAATTCTCCGACACGTTCTGTATCGATTAGTTAATGCTACTCCTTTGGTAGGTGATCATTTGGAGTGTTCTATGGGAAAAGCGACACAGAGCTAAATAATAACTTTGCGTAATGCGTTTGCATGTGGTTCGGTATTCTAGACAATTTTGTCTCTTAATGCTCGCAGCATCGATCTGATTTAGATTTTTATAGTTCTGGGCTCGCTGGAGGAATGCAAAGTATCTCGTCGAATCTCAGCAAATGCACTCGCGTGGTTTTTTTGTAAAAAACAAATGACAAAGGAGCCGCTTTGATTGCATGGTAGTTTCAGCGTTAGCGACGACGGAGCTGGCCCAAATGGAGAAAGTTTTGAAAGATTGAGGAACTCTCCTTAAAGTTTGTCGTTCCTGTTCATTTGCAAAAAATGTGACCCAACTTTAGCGGCGAAGATAAAACTTCGAAACCTCATGTGACAGCACTTTTTAACCTGGATTTTCTATTTCGCTAACGGACGATACAAAAGGATCGTTTAAAAACCGGAGAAATCTGTACCATTTTTTTTGGACGTTCAACCAATTTAATAAAATAATAATTGCAATCTAAAGAACGTGCGAATATTTAGCAAAAAGGTCGTAAAATGACATAAAAATATGAAAAGAGAACGGTTTGTTGATAGCACTGCAGAGTCTCTTATAAATATTCATACGAAATCACATGCAAACACGCTGTTCTTATGTCACCGTACCTACGCGACCGTATAAAAATGCATAACACGACAACCTCTACGCGTCGTGTCTGAAAAATTTACGAGTTTCTTGGACGGCGAATTTCTTGGATCCCACAGGTTTCAGCGTTACGCTCAATATTTCCAAACGAACTATACATTCCTAACGCGACGTTTAGCAACAGATTACACATCTATTTCGCCAACCAATTTTAATTTACAGATCGCGTAAAATGAGTCTACGTCCGAATTCAATCTTCGAAATAAAAACTGCCTGCATCAATTGCAAGATGCAGGTGGTGCGCAAACATTTAATCATTATTATTATATATTTATATACTTACCGCAAATCGCTGGCACTTATTCTATACGTACCACCAATTTGCACTCAGTCTAGTTGCTTCCCAGATAAAAATTAGAACAATTTGGACCGTAAAAAAAAAATGATGGTTTAAGTGCCAGCATCCCAGGGCTGAGTTAGCCAGCTAATCACGTACTTGGCCGTTTCGAAGAATCATGTCCGTGCTCGTGGCGACAGGTGACCGTGGTCGAAGCAGCGAATCGCGTGCAAGCCGCAGCTCGGCGTCGAAAAAAAGTTTCTTTCGGGGCCAGGGAACGGTGTCCAAAACGAGAGGGATCCGCTCCGGCTGGCAAAAAGCGGGTCCCGACTCGGGTACAGCTCGGGGAACTCCAATTCCTTTTTACCGGGGGCCCATTGACAGCGAAATCACCGTTATGCCTAAAGGTTTTTACGGGTACTCGCAGTCGGTACAGCGCGGCGCGAGATTTAAAAGCGGAGTCTTTTTTCACAAGGGCTCCACTCATCGCGGCGAACCGGGCACACGATTCTGGTAGCCGCGATTACCGGCTTGCGCGCGCGCGCTCGCGCGAGCAAACGCGTTCCGGCCGCCCAAAAAGAAAGATATTCGGGGGCCGACTGGTAATTACCAGCTGCGAAACGGACGCCTTTGTGGCTCGCCGCCGGCAAGAATTTCGCGAGAACCGTCGAGTTCCGAAGGACGGGGAAGATAATGTGATAGCGGGAGCGCGACGCGCTCGGAGGAAGACGAATCTGCGAGCGGTTTCCTGCGGACGCGCCGCAGAGGACCGTGTTTTTCGCTCAAGGATCGCGGGAACAGGGAGATGGAGGGAGAGAGAGAGATAGAGAGGGAGAGAGAGAGAAAGAGAGAGGGGCCTGACCGAGTGTCCGTGACCATCGGCCTCGAGAAAGGGTGGAAGCAGCGAGCAGAAAACGAAGAGTGGAAAAGCAACAGTAACGTAGCGCCGCGAGCAAAAAACTGTCGCGATAATGAGATTTATGGGGCCCGAAAACGTGGTCGCGATTACCGCGGATAAGCCAAAAGTTCGCGCCGCGCGCCGCCCTTCGTCGTCGTGTTCTGCGCCGCTTTCTGCGAAAGATTTTAATTTCGGCCGGGGCCCGACGTGCCCAGCCACGCCGCCTTCCGAGAATCAATCGGTTTTCACCTGCATCTCGGCCGGCTATCTCTGCGTTTCGTTCGTGCCCGATGCGCTTCGGGTCAACCGATAAATCCGGGCCGGATTTCTCAACGAACCCTCCTGCCTGCGATCGAGTTATGCTCGGCAATTACGGCAACAAAATGTTTTCGAGCCTGATCTCGCGAGCCGAGATAAGCTGCGAGCAGTCAGCTGTCTGGCTTTTTCGCTGCACTTGGAAATCGGCTGAAAATTGGCAAAAATTTGTGTACGATAATAAATTCAAGTTAACTCGTTTGTTAATTCGTTTGATCTTTTTATATGGATTTTATGGATATTTTAATTTCGATCGAAATTGGCAAGCAATGAACAGACATTCTGTTCAAGACTATTAACCACTTAGCTATTTTTGACGAGTATACTCGTAGTATATGTATATGTATACTGTGATTATTCTTTATTGAATTACCTATTTTACAAAAGTGTTGTATGTAAACAAAATATGAAAAAATCAACACAGTATAGTTACAGTAACTTGGACGCTTTTCAGATTGCAACAGGTAACTGGTTAAGTAATACTTCGGTGAGAATATTCTAATATCATTATACACAGTGTCTTTAAACTAATCTAAAGACTGAGAGTCTTTAAACTCAAGTAAAGACTGTGTGTCTTGAAACTCAACTAAACGCACGGTCTTCAAACTAAACAGCTTGTCTTGAAACTAAACTAAGCACATATTGTGTCTTTAAACTAAACTAAACTGTGTATCTACATGCCAAGTTAGGAGAGAACAGACTTTCAAAAAATCGTTGCAGAGGCTTGCGTGGGACTCGCTTCGGGAACTACCGGCTCAAACATGTAACCTACAAGCCAAGATGGAGATTAAGGATGAGGGTTGGTGATAGAGGGCGCAACGATAAAGTTCGGTTGTTTTGATACCGTGGATGAGTAATGTGGCAAAACCTGCTAAGAAAATAAGCTGCGTCACTAAGATGGATTTTGAAGCCGGTCGGCTGTAACGCCACCCTTTGTTTACGCCATAAACTTAGATGCTTGGTCTAACAGCTTTTTGTTCACACCTCCGCCGCTATGACGTAGTAACATTCTGGATATCGTCTAAGACGTACACCGGTAGCTGATGGATTTTGCTTACGAATAGCATCTCGTAAAATTTCTCGTCCGGTTCCTTGTATAATAATTCACTCGAACAAATCCAGTTTTCGAATGTCCATACTTTTATGTTGTTTAAAACTTGATACAATTTATTATTATTTATTATTATTTATTATTATTTATTATTATTTATTATTATTTATTATTATTTATTATTATTTATTATTATTATTATTATCTACATCCATCAACGGGCAAACACGCAGCACGCCGGTGCGCGCGCTCGAATCACAACGGATGGATTCGAGTACAAATATCGTCGGACCGGTTGAAATTTGAAGCGACGCGACGCCTGTAACCCGGATCCGGCAGGACGCCGTCAACTCCGAACTCTCGCCGCGTAGACGAAGTTTCGACTGGATCGTTTGAACTCGAACTCCGACCGCCGAAATGAAATTCAGTCCGCGTCGTCTACGCGCGACAGCAATCAGCGGCCAGCATTCGACGATTAATCATATTTTAGTCGGGGCTGGATTGAAAACGGGGACACCTGCTAACGTCGTCGACATCCGTTCGAACGAAGAACTGTCGGCTCGAACAAGATTCAGGCACGCGGATGATATCGGTAGGCGAGCGATGCGTTTTTGCTCGTCAGTCGCTCGCGACAGGGCGCGTTTAATCGTTTTTCTTTGCTGTAACGCCGGCACGTCTACGCGACGGGTCTATTGTCTGCCCTAATGGGATACGCAATAATTCATCGTACGTACGATGCCGTGCCGCGAGCCTCCATATACAGGGTGTTCGATTAGGCGCGACTTCATACTGCCGGAGACAATTGCGCTGACAAAGGAGGACGAAAAGCGACTCCGATAAAGTTACGGGGCTGGTTCCTTAGGCTCGTTCGTTGCCGGGTCGATCCCGTGAGAGCGATACTATCCTTTCTTGTTTAAAAAATGATTTTTGCAACAACGTGTTTGATCCTCGAGTATCGTTGCTGTTTAGGCTTACGTGAGTGGCTTCGTGGCGTAGGTTTCTACCCTATTCGAAAACTGTAAATATAATTTTTTATTTATTGATATAGTTTATATAAATATATATTATACTTTATTATTATATAAATAATATTATTTATACAGTACATTCTAAAGGAATTCACATTTTACATCGATAAAAGACAGCGAATGTTTAAAATTCGCTTCGTGATAAACTCCAATAAGTTCCGGTAACTTCATGTTTCCCTTCTTTCTTCTAAAGACAAAGGCCAAGACTCATTGTTCGAACGAAGAGGAAGTCTTGAAATAAAGGATCGAGGATCTCTTTGACCCACTAACAATCGCTGTTGATTATAAGGTCAGCTGTTTGCCCCGATTGCAAACAAAAATGGACAATCGCCGATCGTCAACAATTACAAAAACGAGCCGCGAGATTTGAATAATCTTTTTTGTTTACAAACTAAGGGACAATTGGAGTGAATTTACTGCACCGACAATGGTGTAACGCATGTATCGAGGGACTCGAATTGTAAATAACTCGTAAACAAAGCCTTCCGCTATAATTCGATTCATAGAATTAGCCCTTGAATGATCTACGGAACGCGGTAGATCACCCTGTATATTCGATCGAATCAAAGGAAAAGGGGCTGGTGTAAGGTAAGAGTAACAACCTGGCATTTGCCCGGGAACCGCCGCAGAAAAAGATCAATTGACATTTCAGTGCACGAGAGGCGTCGAGAGTATTGATTTCATCGATTGCGCAACCGATAGTCGTGACTTCGTTCGAGGGGTGCGAAAATATTTCAACGTGCTTCTCGCCGGAGATCCGACACGATACCATCCCACTTTTTCCACGGCATAGCGTTTCCAAGCGTTGCGCAACCGGCAGAGTCACCTGCCCGGCTGCATCTCGGGGAAAGACTGGCTCCGCGATAAAGGCTAACGTTGTTAATTAATCCACGGGCTTGGCTTCTAATAAGCCTCCATTGTGAGGAAACCGTCGTCGCCGTGTTGATCGCGCGGTCACTTTAACTTCGAATGGTACGCATGCATGTGCGAGCTGTCTCGAGGAGAAAATAAAGGATGATGCTGTCGGCTGCGCGCGCGATCATTGACAACGTAATTGCTCTGTTCCTCAAAAATACTATCTTTCAAATATCTCGACGCGTTGGAATTTATGACAGCTGCGCTCGAGTGTCTTAGCCTGGTCCTAGGCCTGATTTTATCAAGTACTGTGCCCATTAAGGCTGCACTCGGCGGAAAAGTCTGTGCGCGCCATTTAAACACGGATACCGTTCCACAGTCCTGTTATAAATTATAAATTCAGATAAAAAAGCTCATTCCAATCAATTATTATTTCTGCACGAATTTATTCACTCTGTATCTTTTAAACTGGTCCTTTCAAAATCTGAGAAAATTCGTGTCGTTTGGTCGAATATTAAAAAAGTTTTAAAAAGTGTACGCAGGCTTGTCTACGTTGCACACGTATTTAGTAAAGTCCTGTTTCCTTTTATAGACGTACAGATTTTTTAATACTTTAGAAATTTCCACGTATGCAAAGTGTATAATGCTCCTAAGATTACTCATGACAGAGCAAAGAAAGGACACTTGCGCACAATAAAAATGTTTTTAGAAGAGTGTAACTATTATATTCCTTATTATTATATTATTAATATATTCTTTCCAACGACAAACAAAGAAGTTGAATCAAGAACACTGAAAAACAGGCGACGAAAACGAATGATTACGGCCACCGTTTTCCGAAATCACAGGTATCGGCAGCTGCAGAAAGATCGGTTCATCGCTACGAAGACCGAGTTCGCTCACCCGGTATCTCAGGTCGGTCTCGATGCGTGGTACGATCTAATTCCGAATCTAAACGCCAGTTTCATGATAATGATACATGTCCAGCCGGGGAGCGCTCTCAGAATGCAGCACGCGACGTTCTTGAATCCAGCTCGGAAAGACCGAAGCAACCTCGTGTTTATTGTTCCGTCGCGGTACGAAAATAACGCGCGAAGATCCGGAGGTAGTGCAAGCTATTCGAGGATACGTCCAGCATCGATAGCATCTTAACGATTCACCGATGGATTCGGCCCGAGCTTCGGAAATTCAAGGAATTTTTTTGTTTCTCGAGACCCGGAACGGAATTTTAAGTGCCGCTTTAAAAAGAATTCCGATTACTTAACCGGAGCCATGTTCGATTTGTCACGTACCTTATCGCCCGAGTCTTTAAATAACCGCGACGCTCGAATGGTGCTCGGAGTTTTCGAAAAGTTGAGGAAGTTTTCGGTACTCTGCACTTTAATTTTTCAATGTTTACTTCATTCGATAAATTAAAAAAGCGGAGGAGAAAATAGGTTGCTCGATTGGACGATTACGGCGATATTTTTCTTTCTCTTTTCTTATTGTCCAGAGCATTGAATTTTAATAGATAGGTTGAATGCAAAAATCTATTCAAATGGTTTTTTATTTTGCATCTAATATAATTTGATCGCGATTGTTTTAGATTTGCAATTAAAATGGCCTCGAGTGCATAGGGCGACAGCGCGGTTTTTCTGTGCATTCGTACCGTTTGTCAGCGATCGCTAGCTCGCTATTAAGTGGAATTGAGTACGGATCGCCGCCGGATATTCGAAGAGGGAGGACAGTTCCCGGACCCAGACTCTAGCCCCCGGAATCGTCGAAGTCTCAGTGGCCGAGCAGGCTCCTAAATAATCCAGAATCCGGGCGAGGGATTCATAGTTTACGAGCCGAAACGCTGCAGCCCTCTTTCCCGTCCGATCGGATCGACGGGGCGTCGCGCTCTGCTCTATCTGCATCGATCGTTTCTAATCTCGGCACGACTCCGTCGCCGGCACACGGTGTAATCTTAGCGAAAGCTCCGGGAAGATTAGCGATCTCTCGAACGCTCGAGTTCTCTCGATCCTTTTAGCGTCGCACGCGACTGAAAGGCGAAAATCCCGGCGCCTCGCCGACACGGTATTGCATCGCGGTCGCGGCGCGAAGACGACGACGGAGCTCGTGGGTGTCGGGGAATATCTGCGGCTCCGATAAGGGGGGCTTAAATTTCAGATCAATCGGAGAGCTCGGATTCACGAGGCGCGAGGGATCCCCGCGAGAAGACACGGCAATAAGCCATCGGAGCCAGGACCTTTGAACGGCTTGAAAGGCCAGCCGAATGGGAGGAAGAGCGAGCTGCTCCGCGCGCTGCGAATCTCTCCCGGCGCACAAATCAACGAACCGAACACCGTCGACTTGCACCGCAACCTTGGTCACGAGGTGAAAGGGCTCGCGGAGCATGATCTCCAGAGATCCGGGACGCGTAAACCGTTTTGATATACGATCTGGTTACTCTGAATGCGCCTATTGACGCCGAGACGCCATGCCGCGTCGTTCCGCCTCTTGCCACGCCGCACGGTCCGCCACACCGACGACACACCTGGAAACACGGCTACACCTGCGTGCACCGGCGTTGTCGATCGACGGGAACGCGAGCTAGGTCTTGGGCACCGACATTTTTCGCCACGGTGACATCGTTTGTCTACAAGAGACAGTGACACGAAATCGCGGCCGGCATAACTGTGTGCGCCAGGCTCGACAGGAATTTTATTGCCGCTGATGGAGCGCGCCATCGGCTTCGATACTGATTGACACGGAAATTCAGCACATTATTATTATTATTATTATTATCGATTGGTAATAATAATAATATTTATTGTAACAGAATATAATATTATTGTAATGCTCTATGTTCAATCTAGGACAGTGTAGGTCGTTTCCATGCTACAGTTCATGTTTAAGAGGCACTTGAGGCACCAGAAAATGGACAATGGTTCACAGTGTGAAGTACCGTGCCGAGTTCAAGCTAACTTGGTCTTGGTCAATGAGATTCTTCGGCAGAAAAGTTTTAAGCTGAAACTGCACAATGGTTTACAGTGTAAAATTCTATATTTAGTTCAGGATAGTGTAGCTTGAGATTCTTCAGCTGAAAAGGATAGTTCTGCTCTAGGTAGGATATTCTTGTAACTATTCTGCAGGTCATTATCGCAAATCATATTCCAAAGATTTGAGAGAAGTCTACCAACCATTTAGATTGTCTAAAAGAAGAGACGGTACACCGGAAATCGCGCCAAAAGATCATTTCTTAAAGAATAAAATTGTTGAATGAACCAGCAAGACTTCCTTACAAGTTGCTCTAGCAGGAGCTGCTCGGCGATCGGTCGTTAAGTACGAACGCCCGATCGAGGTGCAATGAAATCGCAGTACCCTGGGACTGGGGCTGGTAGCCGAGGGTTGCTGACCAGTCGGCTGGCCGAGGCTCGATATCTTGGAATCCCATTTGCAGACTAGCGAGGACGCAGGGAGCTCGCGATCCTTTGTTCGAGCCGAGTCGATAGCGGATTGATCGAGTCGGTGTCTCAGGCTCTCGTAACCGGCTTAGCCTAGTCTCGAGGTGGACGGCGACGGCAGCGAATTTCAAGCGGAAGATCGGTCGTTCGCGCCGGAATCGGCGAGGAAGGCAGCAGCAGCGTGGCTGGGCAGAGCCGTTCGGAATCGCGGATTTCGAGCTTTGAAAGCAGCTGCCGGGACGGCGCAGCTCGTTAGCATTTCTCGACCTTTCCGGAGAACGTCAACCGGGTCGATTTAGCATTCAGCTCGGCGTGCGTTACCCCGTAATCTCGTCGGACGCGAAATAGATTCCGTTTCATCTCGAGCAATCAATCTTGATTGGGACTTTTGATCAAAGCACCGAAAAAAGCTCCGCTAGTCGACTTTGCTCCGACCATCCGCCTTCATCTCTCTCTCTCTCTCTCTCTCTCTCTCTCTCTCTCTCTTCGTCTTTGGACGTTTACCGTGCAAACGGAGAGCTGGGATTTTCCACGAGGCACGAAGAAACGTCGACGTAAGACGTAGAGCATCTGACGAGCGGAACGGAGATTCTCGCTAGCCCTCCAACCGTAAAAACCACCTTGGCCGTCGAGCTTTTAACGCCGAACGACTTTCATAAATTACCAGGGAAATCTGCGGAGCTCTGATGAAGAATCTGTTTTAATCGATCTCCTCGAGTCTCGTCGATTAGGGACGCGTCGATCGACGAACGCGCGGGCATCGTTCAAGAATATTATATGCTAATGCGACCAGATATCGATATTAGCGCGATCGGAAGGACGCGAGGCGGCTCCCTGTGGAAAATGGCAAAGGAATATGAGATATTTGCGTCACGGATTTCGATTTGAAGAAACCGAGTTTCTGGTTCACCGAGCGTATTGCTGTTTGTAAAGAGCGGTAAAGTCATGCACGTACACGCCGGCCGATTTGCTGTGCGAAATCTTGGATTTGATTTTCCAGAAAACTGGCTTCGAATGAGGTTTCTTCTTCGTTCTTCTTTATTTATTTCTACGATTGAATTTCCTATCCAATTTCCTATGAAAAGGCGCGAGCAGAAGCGAGAACGTTGGGAAACGATGAGATGTAACGACCGTTTTGTGGAATTGTTCTTAATTTAATTATAAAAAATTTTCGAATTGTTGGAAAGTTGAGCAATTTTATGAATGCTCTGGTTCTTTTTATAGTTCTATAGTTAGATTTCACAAGCAGAAATCAATTCAGCTCGAACGACAAGACGCTTATCAAGTCCTTGCTTTCGATCTGCTATCGGAGATCTAGACGATGAGTCACGCTAAGGCCCGAGACAACGATAATCTTATTATCTTACTGCAAATACGGTTTACCTGGAAGGTGACTCAATAAAAGTTCACTCGAACGGTTCACGAACTTTCTAGCACGTGAAGAATAGCTTAGGCCGATCGAGAGTCTGATCCGAGTCTTTTATTTAATATTAGTCCAGTCTAAACGATCCGGTGAAGCATTAGTCTTGCGCTGTAATTAAGTAACTGTTCCACTATCGGACTATTCTTGTCCAACTAATTAGCTCTGATAAACGAGCTTCTACCCTACTTCTATCATACGACGATACTTCCAGGCAATCTTTCCATGTCTCTTGAACGATACATTCCGCGTTGGTTAGATGATCGTTCACCGACTCGTGATGGCGATTTTTAATAATAACCTAGTTGGCAAGAACGTTATTCCATTCTTTTAAATCGAAATGAAATCGCGTTCTCTTTTCATCAATATTTAATCTCTTGCACTGAAGAATTTACCAAGTTGATCCGATAGACTCTTATGGCCTAAGAACATCGGCCCTTTTTCAGTGTCCAATGAACCAAATATAAAGTATATAGGAGACGAAAAAAGAAGAGAGCGTATTACGATGGAAAATATTCTTTTCGTCGTAACTGTGAAGAAAGTGGTGCAGCGGAGGTTAACTTTGGTAACAGTGTTCATTGAAGATTTTCATAGCTAAAGGATCGTGGTGCATAGCGGTCGTTTAAGCAACGGCGCATGCACCCGGAGACCCGAGCGTTCAATCGAATCCGGAAACTAATTCGAAGGGTCGACCCGTGTAGCCAGCTTCCGTGAAAAACCGTGCTCGGGGGTGTTCTGCATTATTCGAGCTATCTCGGCGATAAATATCGGCCGGCGCAGCGGCGAGCCCGTGGCGAAGTGCATGTACCTGGCCACTACCGGCCCTGCCACGGGAATATTTACACGGCGATTCGATTTATCGCTCGTGTCCCCTTCCCTCCCGCGACCCTCCCGCGACCCTCTCGCGACCCTCTCGCCTCCTTCCCCCGACCCCCGAAGCCTCGCGCGAAAATTGAAATATATTTCCCGCAAAGCCGGCCGATTTTATTGTCCAATTCCATCGAACTTCATCCTTCGTCGCGGGATTGCTCGTTCCGTGTCGCGATGCATCCGGAAGCTCGTTCCCCGCGGTTACCATGTAAACGCGCCGATAAAAAAGGCGTTTGCGCGGGGGGTGAGGAAAAACTCCCGGCGAACGCGGCAATACCGTTCAGCGAGGAACCGCATGCGCGCGCGCGCGGATTTGCGAAAACGACTCCCCGAGAGCCGGGGACTCCGTATTCCCGGCATCCTCCTACGAATTCTCGATATTTTGCTTAAGCTTTCTTTGGCCCGAGCCCGCCCGAATATGAGTATGCACGCCGGGAATGAAAGTTCGGGGCTGGATAAACTCCGTGTTCCGCTCGTATTCCTTCGAGTCGATTTCTCCGCGCTTCCGGTTGACAGAGTTCCCAGGGCTCCGGGGGAAATCTTCATATGTATACTTGTATCGCGATTCCCATTTACGTGTATCTACACGGCTCTCGCTGCGATTTTGATTATTAATCCACTGCCGCGTCGGTTCGAACCTGCAGACACTTCTTATTCCCCTGTTGAATGCACATGCCGGATTCTCGAACTACCTGCAAACACTCCTTTCGCGTTTACGTTGGTTTTACGTCGAAAGTAATGTAGCATCGTTAAGTACAGGGACTAAAAGCGTATGTGCTTTGAACCCAATAAGTACTAAACGTCTTAAAGACGTCCACTTTACGTCTATTTTAGGTCTGTACGCCTTACGCTCTGAAGTGGATGTTACCTAGACGCTTTAACGGCGTCTCAAATTGGACGTCCTTAAAATATGTCTTAAAACATTAATAAATTTAATAAACTCGATGTTTTATGTAATATAAAATGTAGCTTTTATATAGACGATGGAACCGGAAGATGAAAATAACGAAGCGAATTTTGTTTCCACGCTTTTTATAGAAATTTGTCGTTGCCCAGGATTGCATTAAATTCGATTAATAAAATTAACCAGTTAAAACTCCCTAGTGATATTCAGTTTGTTCGAACAAATCGCAATGAAAATAAATTGGATAATCTAAGTAAAAATTATTACGCTTCCATAACAATTTTTACAGAACAACCAACGTATTCTATTCTAATATAAAGAAGAGAGAAAAATATTTAAGAAGTCGAACGAATCGAGTCTAGTTTAATAGGCATATGGTAGCAAAAAATGAAAAATAGGCAATGCCTATCGATCGAGCGCAGCTGGAGCTAATATTTGCGTTGCAACATAAAAATGTGAGCCGGGTAGATAGGATGCCAGCCGGAACGAAGATGGCGGCGTTTAAATTCGAATTTGTGCGCCGACTCGGACAATCAATTTCGAATTCGGATCAGCGTCGACGGATTTGCAACTCCAATTACATCGGTCGGGTTCAAAAGTAAATTTAAACAGCGGAATTCAAGTGCGCATCCGGGTCAGTCCGGTCCGCGCATTTTACAGTTCTGTAACAGGTAGTTCTCGTGTTACAACGGGTTCGTACAACGCCGCGCTCGCAAACACGAAATTGAATCGTTTGCCGGAATGTAAAGCGCACGGGACTCCGGCGGCCGACTCGAAAGCAACTGTAGAAAAATGAAAATGCGCATCGACGCGTGTGGCATGGCCGCGGCTCGTTAAATTATTTACGATCCGGCGCGATAGTTTAGCAGCGCACGGCAGACCGCGTTTACGCGTTGTTTCGGACCGCGCGAGTTCTCGCGATCAGCTATTCGAACGGCGAGAGTGGCCGATTAAACATCGCGTAAAACCTTCGGCCTTTCCGCGCATCCGTTCCGCGGAAATGAACTTTCCGCTGAATTTAGGTGCGCGCGTCTTGCCGGCTGAATATTTCAGCTCCGAGCGGATTCGAGCCGCGCGGCCGCGGCCCGCTCGGCGAAGTGTCAGCTGCAGCCCATGGAAATAATCAGGCGCAAATTTTTCTGACGCGAACCCAATTACGAAAAATTGTTTCCGCCTCCTGACGCAATTATTTTTACGTTCCTTTCCACGTACCCGATCCTAATAAAACCACCGCGGCGCCTCGCGCGTTCATACCGCATTTAACTCCGCGAAATGCAATAAAACAGGTTGCAACATGATTTTCCAGAATTTTTCTATCGCGCTTCGCGTGTGCTGCAACTCCGAAGATAATTATATTTCGTTGCGTACGGAGCTTTGAAAATATATCGTTGCAGAATACGAGAGAATCTTTTCTGTCTCGCAGTCTTATTTCTTAATTTATGCTAAATGGGTAAACACTTCTTTCTGGATTTCTTTTTAGTAGGCACTAAAAGGGTTAAGAATGCAAAATATCTATATTTGCATCTTTTATCGTCTTTCTCGCAATTAATCGAAATATTCTCCTGTTCCATTAAAGTCTGTAGAAAAATGAACATGCCTAAAAGAACGTGCTAAATGCATTGGAAGAAAATTCTTGAATAAAATTATAAACGATATTCTAGGCCAGAAGGGTTCTCCGTTCCGGTGTTAGAGGATCGCGTGTTGATTAAAACCCAAGAGGGTAAAGGGTCCCGAGTTCCGTCCGAAGTTGCCCGAACGCGAGCGAGCTCGACGAAAATTCTTTTCCCTTTCCGACGGTGGAAGTTTCATCAGAATGAAGCGGATTCTCCGTTTCCCGCGGCCGGTTTTAGGCCAATCTAAATTTTTAACGAGCGTTTCCATTAATTCCCGTCCGGCCACGCGGTCGAAACACTCCTAAGCGTATTCAGCGGCGGTCGACCAGAAGTTCCATTCTCCGGGATGAGAAGCGGCGCGGCAGCCTCGCCGAGTTTCTGCATAGCGAAATACATAACGTGACACAGCAAGGACGAGCATTGTCGAGGCGTATCCATTGATCACCGAATGCAGTCGGAGACCGCGGCTGCTTTGTCGACGGGACGCGCCGGCAAATATGAATGCGGCCATGGTTTCCGCGCGCCTCGCCGCGCATTGCCTTTCGCGACTCGGAGACAACGACACCGACTATCTTCCCGAGGTGCGTCGCTTCGCGAGTCTCCGTTGCAATCTCATCGTCATCGCCATCCTCAAAGTCGGCGAACTCGCTGCGAACGGACGCGGCATCGACGCGACGCCTCCTTCGACCGACCAGACAATTAATCGTTACGCCCACTCGCGTACTCGGTATTTCGCGTACGTCCCGCCTAATGGGGACACTAACGCGACACGTACTCCCGTATGTCGATCAGTTCGTGCCTTCGCGTTGTCCACAATCAACTGTCGGCCTCGACGAACTAATTCTTAACGCTCGCGGAGTTTTAATTCCACGGGAATCGTCTATTCTGGGAGCGCGAGCTTTCTCTTGGGAGCTCTCAAAAACTCGACGCATTTACAGATGTTTAAATGGTCTCCTTTTTTAAGAGACTGGTGGTGATTTTTAAATGTTATCGCGCAGCTGATAGGAATTTTCTTATTCTTTTAAGGGAGGAAGTTCTAATCATTTAACTGCGAAGAAAATGGCACGGCGAGTGGTTCAAACGATATCTGATTGTAGTAATTTGCTTTATGCAAATCACTGTATTGTTACATCGAATCTTTACCTTAATATTCTTACATAACTTAACTGCATAGTATTTTCTAAAATAACTTAAATATGTATTTTACAGTAATTTCACTTGCAGCTAATCACAGCTCGTTGAAATCTCACTAAACTTGGACTTAACGTGGCGAATCACTATATGACCACGTGCTCTGCATCGATAGCCTCGAGAAGCCTAACAATGCTCAGTCTGGCGGAGATTAACTGTTTCGTATCAGCATTTCGAATCGAATCAAACGATTGATCACCTGCTTCCGAGTGGTCCTAAGCACTGTTACGTCAAAATCCGACGAGGACCTAAAACTGTGCCAGCAGCAGCAGCTTTCAATCCGATTGATCAAAATAAATTGTCAGATTTCGAGAAATCCCGCAACAGTGTCAAGGAGGGAGCTTTTCCGAATTGAATTCGCTAATCTGTCGCCTACCTTGAGCGTCAAAGAAATTAGATTAGACGCGCGCGTTGGAATCGGACTATGGATCAATGCAAACCTCACACTATACATATTTTCAGCACTTCGATTACTCGAATCGGACTTTAATCCCCGAAAAGTGGGAAAGTAACTAAAGTCGAATTTAACGAATTCCTTCGAATAATTATCAATCTGGAGAAGTCGACTTTTTCGTTAAAAATCAGCGAAACCTTGAAACCGGAGCACTGTGCGGCGCGGCAGATGATCGCCGCGTTTGTCGATTTATGGTGTTGAATAATTTCTTTTCAGAGGGCAACGTTCCGCGGCGCGATAAATTCCGACTTTCTAAAGCGAGCGGTTCCAGAGGATCCGAAGCACAGCCTGGTCTCTCTCAGAGTCGCGTCGCGTCGCGCAAGAGTCGCGTGTGCAGACATGAATGCAGCGACCCGGTGCAGCACGCACGTCACCCCGGAACAAAACGCGTCGTCTACGACGAGCCACGCGGCGCTCTCGAACTGCAACCGTGAAATGCGCGCCGTTCCCGCGGCTTACGTCACTCGGTAACTCGCTGCGGATTATAAACGCCGTTGGTGCCCGATGAATCGAGCGTCGGACAATAAATGCGCCGCTGCTTTGTGCGCCGTCGGGACAAAGATGTATATTCAGGAGTGACACGGCCGAGCAGGGACGATTTTGTTTTAAGCGAGCCCGGCCCCGTGAATGGAGCTACGGGAAAGTCGCGATTTGCATCGCCGTTCAATGCGAGCTCGCGGAATCAAAGTTTCCTTAAAGTCGGCGAACAATGCACCCAACGGCCGAACCGCTGGAAATCGTTCCAGCTATTGTGCTCGAATTCGATTCTAGTAGTAATCCGCGCTGCGGACAATCCTGCGGTAATATTCGGAATTATAAGAAGAGCTTAGCCGATTTTTAGGAAAATTGGGAGGATAATACGGGTACCGGTATTACCATGCATGCGCAAATTCCTATGCGGTTTCCATCAGAAACGTCGTATCTCCGCAATCGACGCGTATATTATTTGCTGAATATTTCTGTCAATTCTGTCAATTTCGATCATGCTGCTTAGACTTGATCTATTGTCTTATTACTTTTCTGGTATACATTTCAGCATACATTATTTGCTATGCGCAGATGAGAGTCCATGATTTTTGGACGTCTGTGCTCTTTATAGAAATGAAATACTGTTGGATAAAAACAGAAACAGAAAGCAAATAGAAGTTCATTCCATGACTTAATTATGTTAACAAATTAAAATTAATACATTGACAATCTGACTGCTCGTGTGACTGCTGATTGAACGAAATATTTTAAGTATCGCGGATTGCAAGAACTGTGATCGAAGTGCGCTCGCATGCTACGGACAAGTCAGAAGAAAAATTCATAAGGATTCGAATGAAATTGCCAGACGTAACACGTCGGAATGGGAAGGATCCGAAGAGATTCCGGCGTCGAACGGAAGCACGAGAAGCGGCGTCGTTTCATTTTCTCCGCGGCGATTGTTCTGGGGAGCGATGCAATGTAGAAAATGGACGACATCGAGGGAGGAAGACGAGCGTATCGACGCGTCGCGTCGGTTGAAACTTGCGTACATTGTGCCGGCCTCTGACAAAGGATTCGCGATAAACAATTCCGGTTGCGCTGGCACGCGAGCACACGTTTTCCGCGTGAAAGTCCTCAGGAACAATGAGGCGGAGCCAAGTCGCGCGTCCCGTCGCTCGCCAATCTATTCAGGATGCGCGTGGCTACAACGCGGTCCTTTACATTTTAACACTTGCAGCGCTTACGGGAAATGAATTCCCACGTCCGCGCCGCCTCTGGCGAATTAGATCGCGCAAACTAGCGCGTTCTCCTGGTCTTCCTCCTCGTCGCGGCTCCACACCGCATTGTACTCGATGCGGATGCTGAGACCGTCTTTCGGCTGGAGCGTGCAATTGTTTCGCTAGTCTGGGATTCATAGAAGTATCTACTTTGATCCGACAGCGACCCCTAATGTTGCGTTGCGCTGTCCTCAACCGTCCTTGCGAGATCGAGGGGGTGTGTCACAGTGATAGACCCTTCTTAAGACAGTCGCAAGAACACTCCGTAATCATTTCTGACATACAAAATAGTTTATTTATCACCTCCCTGTTTCCGAAGATTTTTTATTAAAAATTCATATAACCTATGTATTTAACAAAATTCTATCCATTTAACAATAATATCTATACATTCTATAATGATTGTCTTTATATTATTTACTAATTCATATTACGTCGTCACATTATACAACTATACTAATATACATAAAGAGTAGTCGTACGTACTTAGCAACAGTGACAACAACACTATCGACAATAACAAATGCTGTAGCATTTGTTATTCATAAGTATTAAAATGAGGTGTTCCAAGCACTAAGAATAAATCGCCCACCTATTTTTGCTGCTCCTTAAAATGTTTACCGTCCACGAACGCGTTAATCAAGCAGTGATAATAACTCGACGGTTTCGTTTTCTGTTCCAGGTGAGCGCCTTACATCGAGAGCAAATTTACTGAGAGCCGGGCGTCGTCGCCGAGAGCTACCGCTTCAATAGGTAATGTCTGTCCGACAGCCCGGCCTGCATCGATTGCGTCACGGTACGAGAGCCGAATTCACGAATTTCCTCTGTAGTAACATCTTGATTCCGCCATCGGAGTTTCGATCGCGGTTACACAAACGTGTTCCCCTGTGTAGGCTTGGTTTACACGCGATAACGTGCGCCGGTCTCTCTCTCCGAGCACTATGGGAACGGTTGACCAAGTCTTTGATTCCGTTGCGTAAATACACCCCAAACGTGTTTGTCCCCGTAATGGTATAGTCGTCGTATTCACTAATTCAGCCGACTACCGTTACCGACGACTATTATATCGCTCGTAAGCATCGAAAGATTATCAAGGATCACGCCGATACCCGAGCGCTTCGCCGTCGTGATCCGAGACGCGATCGCCGAGCGTTCGACCCTCGATTCGCAACGAAAAGGTGCTCACTTTTATAAGACACTAGCTACGAAGTTCCTCAGCAGTCTTGGCATACTGTTTTTTAACACCAAATCTACCATCGCCGGTCAACTGATCGGTTTCAACATTTTTATTTCATAATTACTGAAGTCGTAAAGCTGCGTCCACTAGAAACGGTTGAATATATTTCTTTATTCAGACAAATTCTGGAAAATTCGAATAAACTCTATCTTGTAATTCTTACAATTTTTGTTAGTCGTTCTTAGACCTTGGTAGCTTCAGTATTATCAATCATGGAAATAGACTACGAACTCCTATAAAAATATTCAGGAAAAACTGAGGGCGTAAGACGTTCAGCTCTAAAATGGACGTAAAATGGACGTCTATAAGACGTCCAGTGCTTATCGAGTCTCGACACATTCCCTGCGAAATCTGCCAGGTAAGCCTTGTTGAGTCCGTTAGGAGGGACAAGTAGCAACGCGATGATCTTCCCTTCTTCCGGCCTTTCTTTTCCAAACTGGATCCGATCAACCGACGATGACACTGCTTTGACTCGCGCTATGCTCGCAGCATCGCGTAGTTGCCCTAGGAAGAGGAAAAAGGAGATCGTCGGCGTGCCCCACGATCGAACGAACTCGCGTAGATGGGATCTTGGTTCGATCGGGTTTCGCCGACTTCGGCCACTTTTCGGCAACATTATGCTAACTCCTTAGAACCTGCACCGGGTTCGGGAACTTTGCTTTTAGCCAGGCTCGACGACTTTCATTCGACGCGCACACACACACTAGTACACACGCTCGGAAAACACGAAACAGCTTCTTGACAAGTGGATGTCGTTTCGCGAGGGAAACTTTAATCAGAAGTTACACGCAATTACTATCGCCGAGTTCTGAACAGTAAATTACCCTTACCGAGTTAATTCTGTTTGCGCCCTCGACAACTTTGCATCCGGTTGTCCCATATGAAATGCCCTCCTCCCTTGAATTTCGCGATTAATTTGTGTACTACAGCAAGCGAAGTGCCCTTTACCATTCTGACGGCCGTCCGATCTTTTGCACGCGATTGAAGCCATTTTTTCTGCCTAAAGAGTCGAAAGAAATATTAAATCACTTATTCGTTTAGTTATTTAATCTTGAAACAGGAAAACCCTTTGGAGCAAGGGTTACGGAACAATTTGCAGGTAGATAAATCACGAAGCAGTTGTTTTTTAGAAATATTAAACAGGGAGAAAGTATCGAAAGCTTCACAATTGATATTCATACTGATGAAGACACTATGTATACAATTCTGCTCGCCATAAAGTGTACGGTGGTTTTATTGACTAATAAACAAATCTTTTCATCATATTCGACGAGAGGAAAAGATTCTGTATAAATCATAAAAATCACTCGTGTTCTATTTTACAGGCTCGTAGAACATTGTAATAAAAATTTAACGCGCCACGTAATCGGCAACGCTGCAGTTCGATCCCACTTGTGTAACGAATGCTAGAATTGCATAATATCGATGGTATCGCCGATAAAATTGGAATTCATGGGTATCTCGGATAATGAGACCGTCCCTATCTCGTCGAATGAGAAGGTTTTCGCAACATGCTGAATTCAATTGAACGTATTGCCTCTTAGCGGTTGCATAAGGAACGCAAGGGAGCTTCCGCGGAACTCGTTCGGTGGTTTGCAACTCGATACGAAATTCCCCCTTTGTAAGCAAAATCGGTATTCCCGATAGAAGGAGATCCTACGTGGTTCGTCAATAAATATCATATCGAAGCGTCGTTTCTTTGTTGCGTAACCGATTCTTTCCTCCACGCTCATCAAACCTGATGGAATCCGAAGCTCTGTTACATTCTGTTTGCTGTCCAAATGCTGCTGGTTATATAAACAAATTCTATTCTTTCATACAGCGCCGTAACGCGTTCCGATGAAAGCTACTTAAGAAACCGGAGAACCATAATTCCAGAATAATTTCAGCAGAGACTTCTGTAGCACCGTGGTATCAGCTTGTCCACTCCAATTATAATGAATCACCTGTGATTTAGGGATTTTGGAACAATATTTCGCACAATAAAACAAAAATTTTGCCTTAGTTTTTATTCATGCAACCTTCCACAATCTCCATTTGGAACTTCTTAAAAAATAGAAAATATTTTAACAACAGAACATAATTCGAATATAATTATTTCGTGTTAAAATTATTTGAATATAATTATTGAATATAATTTTAAACGCTGCGGAAGACTTCGTTCGTGTAAACGGAGTATGTGCAGGCTATAAACGCAGTTTCACTGTAACAACGAATCTCGTCGAATCAAAGAACCTCAGAAACGAGATCCAGTGACAGCAATCACGCGCAGTAAACGCTAACGACGGCGTTGACAGTGGAACCGAAAGCCAAAGAGCAAGAGGAATGCACTTTAGCGTTCCGATGATGTTCACCGCAGCAGTTCGTCGACCGAGGCAAGAAGACGAGAACACCGTGTAGCTGGCACTCTCTCGAATTAGCATGCATAATCCGTTTCAATTATTCGGGCCGTCCAATTTGAAAAGCTCCGACGATTGTTGCGGCGGAAACGGTAGCTCGCGTATTAGTCGCTGCTCGGAATTAATATTCGATGTCGGAAGAATCAACCAGCCTCCGCTGGAAGCCACCATCCGCTTCGTTATGGAAATTTCCGGCTGAGGCACCGCCGCTAATAAATCCACAAAGCAACAATACACCACCGGTTACCGCTCCCGTTGTTTTAATAATTCGATCCGGCGACGCCTGCGGCTGGAGACGCGTCGCAGACGCGGCAGAAACGCTTGCGTAACGGCCGCAGGACGGCGTCGTCTGATCACGGGTAAACATCAAATCGTGAATTACACGCGATCAAGGTACCCATTGACACTTTACCGACCGGTCATTCGGCCATAAACATTTCTGTTATTATAGGGCAATTAAATCTATTAACATTTTTCTATTTTTATAACATTCGTATTAAACAATATCTATTTTATTTATTTTATTCATCAATGTACTATATAATATAATATTATATAGTATAATAATAGTATATAATATAATATTATATAGTATAATCTAACGCTTTTACCTCAATAATAGATAAATTATTGGTTGCCACGACAACCGATTCACAGGGTACCGGTCGGGTAGAAAGCCGATTTATAAGCTACCGGTCTGTAAAATGTTAACACAGGTTCTCGAGTCGACGCCGATTCCATGTTAAAGAAGGCAGGTCCAATTAAAGACCGAGGAAAAATACGGCGTGTTTTCAGAGGTGTTCCCGGTTCATTAGGGTAGGCGGCAGACGGTCAGCTCTCGTCCGGGTGAATTAATTTCGTTGGTCTTGCTGTGCGTCGTTGAATCTGCAAATGAGGAAGCTGCTACAGAAATCTTCCGCTTTCAGGGAAATATCTCCGGGTTTCCGGCGGTTTCAGTCGATTTTTTGATGACTCGTGCACGGTCTAAATGCAGCTTGGTTTGCTAGAAAGTGAATTAACGGGTTTTCGTACGAGTGACAAATTATATTTCTCCCTTCAAACGCGATATCGTAGAAGCTAATATTATATGTACTAATAATAAATTAAAAAAAGAGACAGTACCTTTAAACAAGTTAAATTTTTAATCTCGTAGCTACGTTTATGAACGAGTTTACGAACGAATAAAAATCCGCTCTAATTTCCGTCAGATAAACAGAGAGGCTCCAAACCCCTTTCGACGACGGCAAATTCCATGCCGCACCATTGAAGTAGCTGTTACGCACTCGACCCCCCAAAAATCGCGGAACGCGTTAGGTGTCCAACAGCCCCGGGCGAAG
Organism: Augochlorella aurata; assembly: GCA_028455555.1. Classification (NCBI taxonomy): domain Eukaryota; kingdom Metazoa; phylum Arthropoda; class Insecta; order Hymenoptera; family Halictidae; genus Augochlorella; species Augochlorella aurata. The sequence goes on from CM052149.1 coordinate 13,118,653, forward strand.
AGCCCTTGGTCTAAGGACACGAATCAATTTGCAATCTGCGGTTGGTAGTAGCTAGACCCCCGTCCTAGGCGTCGTTGAATGCGGTTCACACCGAGAAACAAACATCATTGTCCTGCTAATGGGTGGCTATCGTTGCACTCGAGCCGCGCGCGAGGAGCACAGAGGGGTGGCCCGGGTGAAAAGCCTTAAAGAGTCGGCGAATGGACGTAGGCAGACGATTGTTGATTAAATATGAACCCCGGGCTGGCTCCGCAATTGGTTCTCGCAGGCGAACCGGTAGCTGGGCCTCTCCATTTAACGGGGGGTCGCGCATTGTGCGGGGGTCTTCGGCGGCTGAAATATTCAGGGCACGCGCAGCTGCCGCCGTTCGCGGGCTGCACGTATGCCGTTCGTCTTATCGCGACCCCCGAAAAACAACTCGTCCGATGCGATGCCGGGACTGCTCCCCCGCGAAAATTCTCTGCGGTCACGTCCGCGGCCGGTCGCGTAGGAATTTATGCCGAACCGATCGGAACCAGGGCGAAGGAGGACTGCAGCGTCGGCCAGAAATTAATCGGCGGTTCTCGTCGTCGCGGCCATCTTCTTCATAGTTACTGCGATTAGAAATGTTTCAATTGCAATAATTTCTTAGAAGAGTTGTTTAGATTTTCTTGAATGCTGAAATATTAATGACAAGGGATTTTATTCCAATTTTAAAGAACAGAATAACGCCCATAATTAATAAGTTATTACTAGTAATTTTCATCGCGAGTCGGACTCGTCCAAGTACGGGGTTAAAATAAGGGGTTAAGACGCGAGCGCAGATTCTATCACCGAGAAGGGCTCCATTTTTCGTTAATCGACGCGGTGCGATCTTTCCGGGTCGATTTCCTCTATCGGGAATCGTCGAGTTACGCGGTCGCTAGACTGATAAAAGACAACGACACCCCTCGATCCCTCACGGATACCGATCAAACGTACGAATGACGGCCCGGAAAAAATGAAGGGGATCCGGGTAACTTTATCGCGAACGTGTACCGACCTCGAAGCCTATTGTACGGGTTTTTAAACCGGATCTCGGGATACGGGGGAGACTCGTGAGGTTTCCGTGAAATCCGAAGCGACCGCGTTTTGCTCGTTACACGCAATTTGGTATCGAGGGGTTGGAGTTGCCGCGACTCAGACGTTATTAACCAGTTAGCTGCGTTCGACGAGTATACTCGTCATGGAAAAGTGGCAGTACTTCGTGTCATGACGGCTCTTACTTGTCACGCGTGGAAAACAGTGACCATTTAACAGCCATTTATCCGATTCTACAATTTGTTTTACGCGGTAAAATATTTTTCGAGGTCGTATAATTCTTTTTCACATACCTATAAAATTATTCTGTAAAACCGAGGATATTTTCGTATATTCTAAAAGTGTCTTTTAAAACCACCACAATTTTTTGTTCATTGTGGGAGTATTGTTTAGACTTCTCAAGTTGTTTGCTCATTTTGGAAGTACTTTTTAAACCTTTAAAATTTGTTTGTCCATTCTCAAAGTATTTGTTAGACCTCGCAATTTTTTACGCAAGCATTTTGTAAAGATTACAATTTTTTCTCAGTTCTTCTTTTCAGCTTCGTAGGTCCTGCAATTTTTTCATAAGCTCCGGAATCGTTTTAGCGGATCCGCAAATTGTCGCAGACACAAAACCCAACGTTTCGCAGAATTTTTTCGCAGAGCCTGTGAGTTTCTTTTACAGCGCAAGATCTTGTCACGATTTCTACGACTATTTTCGAAAGGCTAATATTTTATTCGCCCGCCCTACAGCGTTCCCTTACAGGTCCTACAATTTTACGTAGCCCCATAAAAGTCCCCCGTATATTCTGCAACTGTTTCGTACCCTCTCCGAATATTTTTTTACCATTTTTCGTAATCTCCACAATCCTCTTACAGCCACTAGACTTTTTTCCATAGCCGTAAAACTACTCCGTAGATCCCATCACTTTTTCATGCCTTCTGCAAACATTCTCTAGATCTACAATTTTTCGCGAGCCGTAGAAGAGTCTTGGAAGTGCAACAAAGTTTTGTAGGCTCGTAAAATTATTTTATGGGTCGTACAATATTTTCGCGGGGTTTAACACTATTTTATGAAGCCTAGAAAATTTCTGTGGCCTCGACGCGTATTTTACAGAATCCCGAACTGTTTCGCGGACACCGAATAATGGTCGCGTTCCAATGTTTCCGGAAATTATCGTGTCTAACCGTGACTCTTTAAATTGCGAGAAGTGGGAGACTTTGCGTTCGTAGAGCGAATGAAAAGGAAGAGGAAGGAGAATTAATTCTAGGAGAGACCGTGTTTATGCATTTTTCAGGAAACACGTGAGCAGCTCGTTCGTTCGGTTTGCGCAGCTGCTGCTACCGGAGCCAATGGAAAGAAAAAAACATTCGAAAAGCGTCGAACCTTCTTCGACATTCCAATGAAGTGTTCCCCGACCGTCCGATCAGGACGCGGAGGATCTCCGGGTAGCAGTGTCCTCGCGAATCGATAGAGTAGTTTGGGCGTGTTTGCGACCCGGACAAACGTGCAAATTAGGGAGGAGAACCCTTTCTTCTTCCACCGTGTCTTCCTCGATTTCCATTTTACAGGGCGCCGCACAGTGGTCCGGTTTCGAGAATTCGGCGACAAGTTGTTAGAACCTTTGAACCACTAGAGATACTCCAATGAATTGGCATCATTCCTAATTTTTTAATCAATTAAATAAACCCTCAATAAAACTTAATTAAAAGACAGTAATCTTTAGCTACTGATAATTAAATATTTTAATCACTAAATTTCAATAAATTGTCACTGCTATTTTCGATTAAAAAAGAATTATTTAAATGTAATTTTACAAACTATTTTTTATAATTCTCAATTTTGATCCTAATACCTGATCGCGAGTCTCACACGTGATAGTCAAGGTTATTAAATAAATGCCACTGAATTCTTCAAACCGAACCACTTTTAAGCCGGAATGTTCTTGTATTTTCTAGAGGGGGGGAGGTGCTAGATGAAACGAGAAACCCTTTCGAAAGTTCGCATTCTTCTTGCCGCCTCGATTTAGTGTCTGTAAATGTCAATTATATCTTGTCCGAGCGTTCGCATTAAAACGCGAGGAAAATGCCGAGCGTATTTTCTATTGGTTAAGTTTGTAATGAAACAGGGTGTTCGCTCGGCTGGCTCTCCATTATGAAATGGTCATCAAAGTATTTTACCGTCGGCGGGTATCGTCATTTATATTTAGTGGCGGGTACTTGAGTTTCATGGCGAATTAAGCCTCTTTATGATCGCGATTACGGAGACTTCGGAATCAACATCACCGCCGGCGAGTTGTGCAATGTTGCCTAAGTAACGTGCGTACGGTGAGTAATTACGACAGACTCGCAAATAAGATATCCACGTTAACATTGCCGCGAGAAACTGTGTCGCATAAATATTTGAATACACTCTCCTGGCTCTCCGATTCGTCCGCTCTCCGGCCGGTTGCAGTTATTTTCATCAGCGAAATTAATTTAATATTAACTTATCGACGCTCGATCAATTAATTATGCGGAAACACCGCTAAGTTTTCGTTATCGCTCTGTTCAGAAAATCGATTCCATTCGCTCGCAGAATGTCAGCCATTACCGTCGGATGTTCTACTTCCATTTCAATCATCAAATATTTTCATTCTCCGTTGCTCCATCGATAAACCATTTTCTCGTACAAATGTGGCTCTTTGGAAATTACTTAAACAATTACATATTTGAAATAATTTATCGATCGTTCTGCGAGCGAATTGCCATTGCGATCGCAGTTTCAATTTTCCACAACAAGGGTCCGGGGAAATATTTGTTAACTGTCAAATGGACTGCAGATTTCATTGAAAATTCAAGTTTCGAACTCACTTTTTAAATCGACTTCTCTCTACGCTAAAGAAAACCGAACGGTTCTGGTAAATTTTCATACTTCAGCGTTCGCTAATGTTCACAATAATAACTAAAATATTTTTCATTGACACAAAGAGCCTACAAAAATGTATAAAACATTTAAACCTAATTTCATGATAAAATCTAACACAAAAATATAATTATTAATTAGTAATTTATATAATGTACAAAATTATATTCTGCTGCATAAGCCTCAATAATAATAATAAACTAATAATAATAATAATAAATAAGTGGAAAAGAAAATGAATGGAATTTCCTGGCCGCAATGCAGCATTGAAAAACAGGGTGGAACAAATTTCGCTGAGGTCGTAAGAGACCGGTAGAGTGCTCGAGGGTTAAAATGCGCTAGCGAGAGACACGGGCCAGCGATAAAATATCGCGATCACTTAAGGACCGAGTAATCCTCTTCGGAGGTGTTCCTAATAACCACGGCAGAGACAACGATCTCGTTACATAACCGCGTTTTCCCATTCATAGGTGAATAGGTACGGCCGGTCGATGAAGGGTCGATTAACATAACAAGCTGTCGTTTGTTCGCGTCCTAACGGAGCACGCCGTTATCGGGGCCATCGTGATAAAGCGAGGGTGCTAGGTGAAGGTATCGGTTTCCCCTCGCGCTAACTTAACCGGGACAGAGCGAAAGACCGAGCGAAAATTCGAGAGTAACCCCGCGCCGAAGACACACTGCCAGTTCGCTTCGAAACACCATTACCGCTAACCCGTTGATCCTTAGATCCCGTTCTCGATCCTGCAGATCTGTTCGCTCGATGCTAGCCATTGTTTAATTGTCAGTATGCGCACGTAGAAGTTACCGAGATCTGCGAAACGTATTTTTTAAATTCTCATTTAACGAGCAGATAAAAAATATTATATTATATTTATATTATATCATTTTATTTATATCGTATTATTATATTTATACTATATTTGTACTATATTTATATCATATTTATATTTAATATTATATAAATATCAAAATAATAGCTTTGGTATTTAACGAGAATTCAGCTGGTTTAGTCGGAATTTTAAAAAGTATTGAAATATTTTTTGCCAGGGGTAGCGTAACGAAAATTGTCCATTTAGCCTGTTCGCAACGGCCGGCAGGAAATATAATAATAACGGAAACAGGAGAACGTTTTCCACCATTCCAGTTATAACTCGCCAAAGATACCTACTCGGATTTCCTTTCATTGCGCACTGTACTTTTAGAGTTTCTACATTGGGAGCTCGATATCGCGTTACCATTGTTCGATGATTCAATTATGTGATTGTTTATTTATAGAAACAAACGAGTTTCGGGCTCAAGGCGTTGAAATGCGAACATTGTCGGAATAAATTGAATTTCGTTTCTTTTTCGATCTGCATGAAATTCAGTCGCTCGTGTATTACCAGCTCGTAGGCATCGGCGCACGGCTTTATAACAAATACGGTCGAAATAACAGCATTGTTTATTCCCAGCGTTGCATTCTGCAACGATTCGGCTTGCATTGTTGCGTCCGACGTGCGCCCGGTGTTTCGATAATGTAAACATTTATACCCGCAATACCGCGTAAAGTAAACATTTACTCGTATTGGATTTGACCAATTAGAATGTCGCGCTACTTGCGAGAAATAAGTGCACAGTGCACCGTGATCGATGCATGCGACCGCAGTCTAATCGATGTACGCGAGCTAACGCGCGATAATGAGTATCGCCTAGAAGAATATCTCGTGTAAAGTTAGTTACGGATGAGCAGGCTTTATCGTCGTTCCATCATCGATTCCTCGTCGTTTAACGTCCCGTTTAATTAGCCTATTGCGTCTTCCTATATCGTTTAATTAAAAGTATTTCATTCTTTTGACGGCGGGAAAATAAAAATTCAAAGACAAATAACAGTTCGAGTGCCGCGACACAGTATATGACGGCACCCGTATGGGTGCCATTAATTTTTAACCAACTCCGCTGGAATTCACTCTCATTGCGATATATTGAACGAACCGAATCCTATCGTGATCTTTATTTTATGCGAATATTTGCTATCGCAAATTCGGACTCTCTAGTTTCGGCTCCGTTAATTAAATGGCTTTGATACGTAGCGATTAAAGGAGAACGGTACAAGAAGGTATGGGACGGAAATTAAAATGATTACGGTCGGGTAATGCTGAAATATTCCGGGGCACAGATAACATTGGCGCATCGAACGGCCGGAATGGCAGCTAGAAAATCCTGGTAACATATTCAAACACCGGAACAGCGTACGGTCCGGTGTATTTAACTGGAATTACGTCATCGACAAAGCCCGTCCTCCAGCGGAAACGTTTGCTACGTATAATTAATCGATCGATCGATCGGCCCGAGCATAAAATCGCGAAACGGGCGACGAAGGAGAGAAAGGAGAAAAATGACGCGGGATAGCGGTGCGAATACAAAGGGGGCGCGTTTCGTACATGCATATCGCGCAGGTGGCTCGACGCTCGTTTTTATATCGGGCCGAGTGACGGTGCATGGGAACGGCCCGAAATGCGGATTCAATGCGTCCTATACTCCTCGGGGCCAACACCTTGTGATCGCCGATTAAATACGCTTTATCGAAGAATAATTGCGACCGAGAATATTGACCCTGTCGGATTACGAATGCTCGCGGACCCGGCTGAATGCACCGGCGTTGCACCTTCCGATCTGCAGTTAACGTTAACGAAATATTATTCCGAAAGAGAATAATTTTATTGACTACATAGAATCACGAGTTTACTGAATAATATGTGACAAATAGTTTCTAGGCATTTTTATCAACTAAAACTGCGGCACATAATATGATATAATATAATATAATTTCATCGGAATTGGTTAACATTGCTACGAACCGCGGACAACTGAAACTGGTAAGATTCGCAGAGGGTTGCTTAAAAATATTGGAATATTTTGCCGAATATTGGAAAAGTTTGCCAATGTTAACGAGTGTCCAAGTATTAACAGGAATTATTGTTTTTTGAATAGAAAAGGAGATCCGTTAATTTCCAATATTGCTTCATTTTCGATAATGCGATCAGGATGGCTATCGAATTGCTTTTGTACGTTCTATGTACAATGATAATCAGGATATCCTGCTGCTAATTCATTTTCGTGCATGATTGCCAATTAATACAGCTACATATGTAAATTAGATAATCTATTGTTAATTCTAATATCAGTTTGCGACGAACACGCTTCGCTATATAACGTATCTAGTTACGTAGAGTTACAATAATCCCAGTTGCCCATAGAACAGTTGTAACAATCAGCAGTTCCTTTTTTTATCAAACGATCTCGTTGGAAATTTCTAAATGAATTGCGACTGCGACTAGATCAATCCCAAAAGAAAATGTCCATGAAAGAGTTAGGCGCGTTGCGCGACTAATGCTGTTCAGAAATAGCTGAAAAGTGCAACGGAGCAAATCACCACGGAACACAGCGTACTAAACGATCACGGACAGCTTCCGGTTCGGTTCTGATGAACCATTAAATTGAATCTCGGGGGTAAAAATAATACTCATCGTTCCTAATTCGGCGCGTACGAGCGCCGGAGAAGCGATGCGGCAGCTGCCGCCGCGTAAATACATATAATTGTGATCACGCAAATGGTCCAGAGGCCGGAAGTAATGACGGTACTCGGCTTTGTTAATAATCTTTCTTCGGCGCCCTCCGTCTTTCTCCGCCGCTCGAAATCGCCGGTTACGCTCGCATCGGATTCCACCTTTCCCGCGGGCTCGCTCGAAACTTGCAACTAATTTCTACTTAAAAACCAGCGACCGCTTCTTGCCTTTTACCCTTAATTTGCGGGCTGGCCGCGCTCCCGAAATAATCTCGATCATTACGAACGCGGAATCTTCGCGCAATCTTTGTACCCTGTCCCGGATTTCTTTGTCTTTCCTTCGGTAATTTCTTCCATTTCAGCCTTCTGTCCCGCGTTTCTCATAATTTGCTCAAAATCGCTGGCGAACTGGCGGTTCGTTAAAAAGAATGTTCGAATGCATCGAGTTTCAAGTTTCTTACTCGTCGTAAATTCCATTCGAAAAAGAGGATTCTTTAATTTTTCGGAATTAGTGTAGCCCATTCGAGGATTCGCGCGCGATTATTTTCTAAAATTATAATAACGATAAATATACTCGTTGTTACGAAATGGTAACATTTCCTGTTACGACGAATATACTCGTCAAAAACAGCAGCAAGTGCCGAAAGATCAGGTGTACCTGATTCGAAGTCTCGGTCTGTACAGTCCCGCTAGTAAGATGTTGTCGACGAACAGGAGCAGTGGCGGTTCATCTCGAAGGTATCAGGGAAACCGATAAAAATGTGAGTGAACGTCGTAGGCGGTTGTTCCTGAAGTTTGTATTTCCTTTTCGCGGTACCTGTGCGCGATTCCGCCGCGAAATAGTTTCCATTCTCAACACGAAAGCCGAACCGGCAACGGGGGATGACAACGCCGATGAGAGCATACAAAGAGGAGACCTAGGCGTACGCGATGTCTCGCATGCGGATCCTCCTAGAAAAATGCGAGCGGTGCGCCTCGAATTACACCCAATCCTATCCCCGGCGAAAAGCGGGAAATTGAAAAATGATAGACGCGCGGCCGCCGCCGGGATGTCAGGGGCCGCAGGAATTTAATATCCCCGTGAACGTTTCCCCCTTCTGTGCCGCTGTCTAAGAGCGACTGGGGCGAAGTTAGGCCAGAAGACTTTGGAAAAGGATGTAAGGCAGTTTCTTTGGTAAAAACATGTTACAACAAATTTAAATTATAGTTGAACATTTTTTCAATTTTAAAGCTCTTTTTACCTCGCGTTTAGGGTAAAGTGGTCTTGCTATGGGACAACGCTATGTGGCCTGAAACGAAAACAAGGCATAAAATTAGGAATTAAACAAATCAATTAATTGAACTGAATTAATTATAGTGAACTGTTTAAGGTAGTTATATATAATAGTTATTAAGTAGTAGTTATAATTGATTATACTTTTAGAGAAAATTTTGTGAAAGCTATCGATCGGAAGTGCCAGCAGTTTGTTACTTAATTTATTAAATAAAAGTATTGCTATAATTTCGCAGATATGATTATCGTTGCCCCGATAAATCAATTTAGTCGTCAAATTTATATTTCACCGATTGGCAAACGACCAGCAGGTATCCCGCGTCGTCGATAGCCGAGATTGGCTCTCGCGAGACGGCAATCATTATAAATAACTTAGGGGAGGGAGGCCTCGAAGAGGGAGAGAGAGTCGCCGCGGCACAATGGGGTTTTGCGAGGGGAAACGACCGCGATAAATAACCGGGTAATAATAAAAAGGGATCGGATCGAGCATCGAGCAGTTTCAGAGGAGCATTTATTTCTTCGCGAATGGAACGAATCTTGCGGTACCCATGGACAGACAATGCGTTCGGGGAGAATAGGATCATGGGACCCCGTGAAGCCGAGACGCGAACTCGCTTGGAAAATCGCCGATGGAAACAGTGACTCACTGCAGGACCAATCTCATTCGAAACGGAAGCCTGGCTGCAAAGTAGTCGCGGGTTTCGGTTCTGGGGGTTCGAACTGCCGGATTTAGAATTCTGTTTATAACGATTTAGTGACGTGCCATTAACTTTTAACTGCTAAATTGTATTTTATTTTCCCGGGTGAAGTTCATTTTTAGTCGAACGTTTATTATTTTATTTAATTTAATTAGATAATATAATAGCGATTACATATTAACCAGTTAGCTGTTTCACATCGACCAAGATATTCGTTAATGCCGGCAGATGCCGACATATACGCAGCTAAGAAGTGAATAGATTCGCAAAAATGACGACTGCTCGGAGAATTTCGAGCGTAGCGAGGATGTAGTTGGCCGAAATAGGAGGCGACTATCGAAACCCAGGGCCTGTTTGTCCCCGATATACAACAGTTTGCTCTGGCTGCGGCGGGGCGAGCGCCATCTAAGCCCCTGATGCGTTCGCTCTAAGGACAAAGGGAATTCGAGGTCGAATTTAATTATTCCTCGAACGGAGTTAATGAACTTGCCGGAATTAATTGACCGGTCTATTTGAATCGCGCGCGGCGGAAAGGTGGAAAAAGTTGAATGGTAACTTGGCCGGAATATAATTGCTCCTAGCCGGCGCATACTTACGAGTTATATTCAGAACGGTCGGCTACGCGGGTAACGAGTTCGTTTTAAGTTCATCAGACCCCGGGACCGGGTTCTAATTACGTCCCCGGTAAGGAATTGAATATGCATCGGCGATGTTTCCCGTTCTAATTAAGCAAAGTCTGATCGTCGTTCATTCCGCACGAACGTGCCGCGGCGTGGACAGTATCAGGTTTCGCGTTCGCGGTATCGTAAATCCCGGCTTTTCCTCGCGTTCGTTCGCACGGTCGCTGCCAAATCCGCGGCTCGACGAAATCCTCCTGCGCCAGAACCCGTTCGTCTGCAAATTAAACGGTTTTTGACTTAAAAAGGCCCGGCGCGATCGTTTCCCCTTTTTCTTCATTTAAACGTTTGCGTCGTTAACTCCGTAAATTTTTGTTGCGTTATTCATCCGTTTATGCAGATCACGAAATATTTAGGTCCATTTTGTGAACTACAGATTTTTACAGGCGAGGCTCGGGGATCGAATAAATGTTCGTTTCTTTCTCCAATAATTTTAATAAGTCTGCGATAATGTACCGACACAAGTCGATTTCGCTGAGAATATGTTTCAGATATTTTTTCTAATTTATTTTCGCGAATCATTTACCACGGCCAACGCAATTTAACACTCGCTAGAACGGTCATGTCGAAGATTTCAAGGATTCATTCTACAGACTTTGCCAATATTCTGCATCGCGAAGACTAACGAACACCGTCGTCTGGCGCGATTAAAATAACCCTATTAGAACAACGAGAGCCTCCTTTGGTTCTTTACGGAGGAAATGAGATTCCTTCGAAAATATTCCGCGAATACACGGAACACGAGAAGGATTATCAGCTGAGCCGTCAGACTTAAAGCGGCGACGCAAAAATTCTTCGAAGTCGGCGGGCTAAGCGTTTAATTCCGAAAGTTCGAGACGCGTGAAACATTTCGAGTGACAGGCGCTCCTGTTCAAATCCCTTTTATTCAAACCCGCGAAAAAATCACGGGCGGTCTAGACAGGGAGAGCTAGATGAGAGCGAGAGAGAGAGAGAGAGAGAGAGAGAGAGAGAGGCGAAAGTTTATTCTGACAAAAGACCAGTCACGGATGACGAACAGCCGCTCTCGCATATATGTATGCGGCCGCTGGCTGTCGGAGCACACCGCGGCTGCACACCTGTATTTACCTGCGCCTCGGCGCAATGTACGGCCATCCCATCTACGCGCAGCATATATCTGGAAACCGAGAATCCGGCAGCCTCTTTCTGCTCCCTTAAAGCAGAACGGCTGAAACAACTGCAACGCGATTCTTCTATCGCGGAACTTCCGAAGAAAATTCCAAATTCGCGGGGCGGAGAGGAGCGCTCTTGTTTTCCGAAGATCGCTGCAGCATCCTGTTACGCACGACTTCGAATATTGTCTTTTACCGGGAACGGCAACGCGGAAACTTATTCGATAATGCAGGCAGTCTGATTCTTTGGCAACTCCGAGACGAGGAACACTCTAATATCTGGAAACTTTTCCTTTTGCTTCTCTTTTTCCTTCTCCGGCGATTTCCACGGTAGTCGGCGAGATGCAACGCAATAATTCGAAGTCTGCAACCCAATGGTGCAATTTTGTTTTTTCAGAAGTTCCGCATCTTCGAATCGGCAACAACGTAATTTCCGTTTTAATTGTACGCGGAACTTCTGCTAGCGAAATATTTCTTCCGAAGAGGCGAAGAGGTTCGATGATTTGCGAGTGACCGAGATGTTGCTTAAAAAACTACGATCCTTGATCATTACTTTGCAATAATTACTTCATTTTAAAGCTGAAGCAAAAACGAATCTGTCGTCCTTGGTTAAAATGTCTTAGCCACCAATTTGCCATTTTTCAAGATATTTTTCAATGTTTGGTATATCGCGTGCTTTTTACCGTTTAAACAAAGGTGGAATATTTTACTGTATACTTCGTAGAGTTCCAAATGTGATTCCACTAAAGGTTAATCTTTAGGATGACCGGCAACGTCAGCACAATTTAACTAAGGAGAGCAGGAACCGATTTCGTCGACCGAAGGTCTCCTATCGGCAGAAGCAGGTTGCAAAAGGCGTTAGTATTTGCTACAGAAAACGTTATTTTATTCCGTTTCTCCGTGCGCTTTCATTCCGCTTCGAAACTCGCAGAAAACGTTTGCATCGGCAAGCACCGATAAACTTTCTTCTTTACTCCAATCTCGAGGAATACTTTAGATTTTTCGAAACCGCTTCATTAAAAGCAAACACTCCCCGGCTAATCTAATATCCTCCCCGTCGTCCCCCCGGAGCAACCAATAAAATTCCAGCCGATAACAAAATGCTAATTGAAGGAAAACGGGGACAGGAATTACTTTGCGAACGAACTGATCGAATAAGGAGGAGCGCGCCAGAAAGGGACGCGAATAAGGGAAAAAGGTTCAAAATGTACTTCCTATTTGAATAAGTAATACCTCTGGTTCGGGCTGCCGGAGAAAACCAATTGACCAGACTTTTCCAGTTGCTCAGGCTCCGTGCACGGTCCCGAGTTTCTCCGTCCCCATAGAATCCCGTACACTGGCGACAGGGGAGCGTGGGGGTGTAATCTAGCACGCGGGTCATGCCGCGTATTATTGTTTTTCTATGGAATAAGAGCTGCGATATGCTGTCGACGTGCTACCTTGGGTTAGACCTTGCGACATTACGAGGTCGGAAAAAAGCTCGAGGAAAATCGTAGGTGGCGCCATGGTGGTCCAAATGACGTTATTCTTTCCATAATTTGATCAATGGATTCTTAAATAAATCTCTGGTAAAACAGCACTGTATCGTTGTTTGTCAGAATGAAGTATACTGAATTGTTTTGCCGAATCTTGTAACACACTAAGAATTTAGTAGTTTCAATTTTACAAGTAAATTTTCGATTACGTCATACGAGAGCCTCGATTGGCAGTTGAAGGGTTAACCAAGGACTCGGTATCGGTAAGATCCAATTAGGTATTCTACCGGTGTCTAAAGCTTGTATTACTACCTGAATTTTTGCTAGCGAAGCTATTGTAGATTTCGCGCGAAATTCTTCCGGGTGGTGCAGCTAGTAGACCCGGAGGGTGGCAATTGAAACAAAAGGGGGGTGAAACCGATTCCTGAGATCGTCGACGGGATACCTGCGATTGCCTCGGCGCGCCTAGGGGACCTAGGGCAGCGTTTCGATTTTCGGAATGGCCGCGCGCACGCCCTTTTTCAATTTGGAGCGGCCTCGGCCGGAGGGTGACGCGGACCGGCGTTGGCCAGCTGGCTGGGAAATACGCGTCGATTTACGTGCAAATTACAGCTCGTTGTTCCCAGGCAAGGTTCGCCACGGGCTTCCCAATCGGCAGCGCCCGGAGAACGGCTCCGCGCTGAGCCGCGCCGCGGTCGAAACCTCGTCCCGGAAATTGCAATGTATCCGGCCGGCCGGCCCGGTCTGGCCCGGCCCGGCCCGACGTCAACTTGCCGAGCACGAGTGCGCACCGCGCGAAAGTAATTAAAGCTTTCGTGCTTCCGGCCCATCGCTGCGCAAATTTGTTGCGTCAGTCGCTTGCATTCCCACCCCAGACGGTGCTCGGCTCGCTTTCGGCTTTAACGAATCGTGTTCATCTTGCGACGCTAATTTTCTTTGCCTTACTTTGCCGTTGCTATTGGGACCTTTCTGCATAATGGAAAGGACCTCTCGAGGATTTTCAGAAAATTACTGGCTCTTTGGAACAGAGTTTATTCGGACGACGAATAAGGGATTAAAATTAACGCAGCACATTTTATTCGACGCCGTCGAATAGATTTTCAATCGAATAAAAATACTCGATTCGAATAAAAATCATAAAATCAATATGCAGTTGCATGTAGTTGTAAATATATTCTTACAAAATTACGTAGAAAGAAAACCATTCAATAATCATTCACATTCGAATAATTTTACAATTTTTATTCGGATAGTTTGTGGCGAATAATAAAATTATACAACAATTATCTTAGATAAGTATTTATTCGAAACAATCATAGACCTTTTATAAGATCATTAATGTTATATTTGATGGAAGCAAGTAGTCTAGAAAATATAAAAATTGTTATGAAACAAGGAGTCCAATTGTTGAGAATAAATCGTAGAATACTAACTCCTTCTCTTAGTAACTGTTTCTCTTCTCGACTCCGTGGTAATAAATAAAACTCGAGAGTCTGTATTTTACCAGTCGGAAGAACGAAGGCTTTTCGTTCGACAAACGACCCAGATTTTACAACTCAGAACCCTCTGCAACGTTTCAGTATGCATCCCCATGAAAGAATAATTATAAAGCAAATTTGATTTCAATTTCGTATTCGCTTGTATTTCGCCAGTCAGACGCTTTACGATTGTGTCGGAGGTCATTCGAAAACTGATTGCATTTAACAAAGTTTTCAAAGCGGGAAACTGCGGACTTTCATTAGCCCCTTACGAAGTAATTACGAATTCTAGCAAGTTTCAATATCAACGACGGCATAATGAATGTAGAAACGCAGGAGAAATCAAACAGACTCGTTACATTTGCTAGCGAAATTCTGGCTTTTTCGAATGCAACCTTTTTATATGCATTTTCGAGCGATTTTTAAGGCCATTCGAGCCACGTTTATGCCGTGCACAAAAGTGACACAAAAAGATCAGCTAATATTTTTACAGTAATCGCTCAATGCCCGTCGTTCCTTCCTATTCGGATCGGTACCGCGACCGAGCGAATTTTTATCACGTTCCAAACCGCCCGGGCGTTAGTACAAAAAACATTATTGCATTTCAATCGGCACGGATTGCAGATTCACGCCGGCCGACGCATAAGCTTTTTCGCTGCGGAATATTTAATAACGCGTCTCCCGGCTCGATGATAGATGTATTGTATCGAATCACGGTTAATCCCGCCGGGTATTCGCGTGTAACTTTCCCGGCCGGTGGTCCCGGCGAACAATTTCATTCTCTTTAATCGCGCCGGCGGAATCATTCCATTGAAAAATCACGAGCGCGTGACGACCCCTCCGCGCCGCCGTTCAAAGGTGGAATCATCGACCGAACTTTCCCGATTACCTGCTTTGCCGAGCACGGTCTCGAAATTTCGGTAAAACTCCCCGGCTAATTAAGTTCAAAGCGCTCCGTCCGTTATCCGTGATTTTACTACCCCCGAAGAAACTTCGGGGGTGGCGAACAGCTCTTCGCAGGAGTTAACGTTTTAATTCGTCGACGCGGTAATTTTTGCGTGATCGGTTGCCGACAATTTGTGGCGCTTTTTTTTACACGCATAGACCGGATTGACGTAAATGAAATTGTTGAAAGATTTCCAGAACCTTTTTTTATTGGGATTTTTCAAACCAACCATCGAACCGAAGTTGAAACGCGTTGCGTGGAATATTTATTTACGACCTCCGCGAGCGAATAGCATGAACTCTTTCTCCCGCTCATTCACCATAAAAATTGATAGATGCAATACAAAATGGAAAAAATGTCAGAAGAATTTCAATCGATTAGAATTATTAATGAAATATATTGTTCGAACCGGAAAACTCGTTCCACTCTTCCATGATTTTGCTGCTCGTAAATAATTACGAATGCGTTTGTTTTGATTTAATTCCCACTGCTGCATCGCTGTGCAATTAATACTGCATCGCGCAAAGAAAAACTTGAAACAATACCTCGCTTACTTCGAGCCAATTTCATTACAACTACTATTACCTGTCTGTGAAAGCTCTGTTAATATTATTATTCTATTATTATTATTATTATTATTACTGATAGTAATATAATAATATTATTATCACTCTGTCATTCGTAATTCTTATTCATAATTGTAATAAAAATTGTGAAAGGAGGAATGTCTTTAATACACTTTTCTACGTTTTATGTGCAATGTAAGGTCAATTGATTTTGATTTTATATTTGGCATTTTTATGTTAATAAAAATAGTGGTTAAACTGGTTTTAATGGGTGTCAAGGGTTAATAATTTGGGAAGTCGAGCCATCTCTCTCGGTTTCGGCCTCGGCGGTTCGCGAGGTTATGACGAAAGGAGAGAAGAACAGCCGCCGCGCCGCGACTGCGAGATATCGATTTAACGAGCCTCGAACGGTAGACGCGAAGCCAGACACGTCTATCCACCCCCGCCTCGCGCGGTGGTATCGTTTAAACTGGAACGAAGCCCTTCGCCGGTGTCTTTAACCGGAATTTGGTCGCGGCGAACCGGGCGAATAACCTCGAGCTCTCCGCTTCATTTATATCCCCGGTGTACGTGTTCCGCTTCGCCAACACTCGGGATTCGGTCGTGCAAAAATAAAATAAAGCTTGACAAATATCCTCGGCCTACGCGACCGCCGGAATTTTTGCACGGTCTGGATTGCGGATTGTTTTATGCAGTCGCGAGCGAAAAAGCTCTACCCCGAGCCTTTACGGAGCTGCCGGCAACGTTGAACGCTCGCGGAATAATTTCCAAAGAGTTTTTGGAAGACGGATTTTGTCGGCCATTTATATACTCTGCTGCGTGCTGGAAATTGCGAGTGTATCGAAGCTTCGTTTGCCGAAAGCTCGTTAACCGCCGAGTGGCGAATCCGAGGCGTCGCTAAAAATTGCTATACCATTTTTTAAAATAATTGTAGCAGTATCAGATTTCTTAATATTTAAAGGACTGACTGTGAAAGACTATGAAAGTATTGTAAATGCCGATAGACTCGATTTCGAACACATAAATCGCAATAAATCGCATAAAAGAAATAGCACGGTACAAGACTCGATGAAGCCGTAACAAATGTATCAGGTGGACTTTGAACTTAGCGTCAGCTTCGATGATAAAGATGACTCTAAAATTGATTGTTCTCCGGCCAGGATCGACGTGCGCGCAGCACGCTAACTAAGTTTCGAATGCAAAGCATTCGGGGATCAGTAATGGGATAGTTTAGTCACCGATTAGATCCGGCGCATCGCGGTAATTTGATTTCGGTTCTAAACAGAGCGCCTACGCACACGCCGGCACGAAAAACCCATCGAACTTTCAGCCGACTAACGAACTTAATTACGCCGGAGAGCTGTTTTCGCACACCGAAAGGACGAGGCATTATCGATTCGCGTTCCAAAGTTACGATTCTCCAGAGACACTCCGTTTACCCTGAACGAAGTATCCGCGCGAAAATTAATTAATTCGCCGGCGTATTTTCCGACGAAACATGTACGGATTCCGATTCGACTTCCGAGAACAGAGAAATTGTATCAATTACCGGGGAAATCCGTCGTGTCTATTTTCTCAGTAAATTGAGTTACTCGCGGATTCTCGTTGAATACACGTCGTTACATCGGAACAGGAAACGTCGAAGTTGTTTCAAGGAGCGGAAACGGGCGGGTCCCCGCGAGTTCAAGACCCCGCGACACGAAAATCTTGCGCCGCGTCGCGAAAATTCGATCGCGAGCGATGCGAGAAAGAGGAGCCGATTTTATTCGGCCAAAACGATCGCCATAGAAAATGCGTCGACGCTTGCGAACCCTTTTGCAAAGTCGATCCCCGTTTCTGTAATATTTTGAGAAACGCGCGACGCATTAGAGGCATCGATTTTAAGACGTCTCGAATGTCCTACACCAGACGTCTTAAAGACGTCTTTGTGCTATCTGTGGAAACATATTTGACAGAAAGATGAAACAGTTGTCCAAAATTTTACAAGAGGGGGCGTAAGATAAAAAATGTGAAATCGAGCATTTTGTTTCGCACGGTAAGTTTAGTAGTTCAGTGTAATGAGTTACGAACGGATTTCTGGTTTTTACTTAGGATTGCTTCTGGTTTTTCAACGGCATTTCCTCGAACGCGCGGCCGAAAAACGTCAGTTTTATCCGACTCGAATGACAGTCGACAAAAATCGCGGTCCCGGCCGAACAGAGAGGCAGCCGATCGACCAATCATCTCTATTAACTGCGCGCCTTCTGCGCGAACGTTTCCATCGGCCGTCGTTTTTTCCCCTCCAGTGGCCGATGAATCAAATCGCCGACCCTGTCGATTTTAATACGAATCATATTTTAAATCGCGGGACAAGCAATAAATTTGATTTGCCTCGCGTAAGAATCGCCAACGAGTTATTGCCGGGCCCGGCCGGTAACGATGGATATTTTTAGCTTAATGGAACGAGGAGACGTTTCCCGTTCGGAAACAATATTATTTTCCGAGCGGACAATTTCCACACCGTTTATTGCCCTTTCCCGGGGTTTCCGTTTTGACGCGGCGAATTCACCGCGGCGTCATGGCGACCGAAAAATGCGTCCCGCGATTTTCAGGCTCTCGACTCGCGCCGGTGTCGCGCGATTTTCGGTCCCGGCAATAATAACCGAATTGCGCCACCCGAAACCGGAATCGCTTATTAAATTTCTTCGCGTAAAATACTGCGTCGGATTCCGTCCGAAGCTGTGCTCGAGGAAAAAATGCGGCCGACGAAACCTGGCCGGGACGCAATTTCGTTCGCTAGAAACGCGATTGCGAGATTGAAAACGCGAGAACCGTGTCTACACACTTGTTCGATTCTTGTTAGGCGTTCCGGGACACAACGGGCAATTAAGTCGCCGGGGGAAAGCGGTTACCGTGTCGATTAATGCTCGTCCGCGATTCCAATGTCTACCGTGCGCGGCTAATTACCGGCAACTAAACTCAAGGCGAGGTGAGATTGCTTTCTGGACGTTTTATGATCGGCAGCCACGGCCGGAGCAACGTAAATGGAGAGCTGTCGGTGGAAACGCCGACTCCTATCCCGCGAGTATCGTAACGCGCAGATATTATCGTCGCGAAAGGAACTCGAAGTCCTTCGGCGAGTTTCGGCCACGCGATTAACAAAACGTCCCGGCTGGTCTTAGCGTAATTACCCGCTTCAAAAATGGCGCGACCGGTTAATGGATCCAATCGGCCGCTCCGGCAAAACCATCAAGGATACGCGGGTGGAATATTCAACGGATCCCGATCGATCTCCGAATCGATGCACGTAGCGGCTCGGTCTTCTACAGTTGTCTCGCGATTCCGCCTCGCCTTATTCAGAATAGAATTCGTTCGAACAAATATTTCAATTCTACAAATATTACCGGATGCATGAGACTACGCAAGCATTTTTCTGTTCTTCGATCTAGTATAGTATCTCCTCTTCGGTATAGTATCCTTATCAATGGATTCTATTTACAAGTTTCTCCTTCGCGTAGAAATTCGGGAAGCATATTTTACAGCATGGTAAACCGTTTAATATTATAAATGAAAGATAATTTTACAAATAAATAAAATATACATAGATAAATATTATAAATAAAGAGATAAATAGACATTAAAACAGTTGATAAAGAGATCTACGTTTCGAATAAAAGCTTACCAGATCTTATTCTTCCGTCTCCTAATGATTCTAAAGATCGACGAACTCCAGGCGCAGTCGGAACGAAGCGAGAGCATAAATATCTTATGACTTGTTGCCGAGACGGGCATATCCCTCGGATTGATTTAATCGTCAGCAGCCATTTGTCAAGGGCGACGTTCGAATGCGGGTGGGCTCGGTCTTCCTGTGCCCTTCCTGGGGAACGCGCCCTTGCCTCGTCCCAGGGGAGCGAGGGACTCGATTAGGCCACTTACAGCTCGTTTGTCAGTGCGATTGTTCCGTGCCGGTGTTCTCGAGCCCCCGGTGCACTCTGGGTCATTGGGTATAGCAGTAGGGTGAAACCGTCAGCGGAACGAACCTTTTTCCACCCTCGGATTTCTTAACACTAAACTGTTCCCTTTAAACTCGGCCGACACACCGATTAGCACGACTAATGTCCCCTCCGATTAATTAAAAGATTCAACTGCCGGAGAAGCAGGTCTCGCGCAAAGAACTGATACATCGAGAGCGCCGTAAACGCGCGCACCGAGAAGAAACTCAATTATCCTCGGAGAGCCGTTAAGAAGCTGCAAAGAGAGCGAGAGAGAGAGGGAGCGTAAGATCTAAAAAACTGTCGGAGAACTTTTCTTTTAAAGGGAAATGATTTAAATACAAAATCTCATTCCCCCGGAGAGGAAGTTAGCGGATCCCGGGCAGACGCAAAGAAAGGGAGCCTCGATGGACCGTATTATCGATCACTCGATTTCCAGTCGCCGCGAAACTCGTTCCTATTGATATTAACAAACGAGCAACTCGGAACTTTTCAGAGAACCGGGCGCGGCAGGCTCCGTTGAAATCGGAGAAAATTTACGCGCAAGTTGACGTTGTCAGAGTAAAAGACGTGGTGGCTCGCTCGGCCGGCTCGGAACCGAGCTTTTACGATTCGCAGATAACGAGGTATAACATGTCGGCTGTTTAAACCGACGTCGATTTTCACCGCGCAGATACGGGACGACGATAAAACGTCGTTTCCTATAGCCAGGCGCGCGGAGGAGTCGCCGGAGCAAAATGATCGTAAACGAACCGATAGAGAGAGACGGAGAGGGAGAGAGAGAGAGAGAGAGAGAGAGAGAGAGAGAGAGAGAGAGAGAGAGAGAGAGAGCCGCGTCCCTTCTCCCCATTCTCTCGTGCAAATACCGGTGGCAAGCGTCGCGAAAAAGAAATTCACGCGACGGGAAAAATGCGCGCCGCGAATACCGAGCCACCTAAGAAAATCGGCGGTGGTCGGCCGTTGAATTTGCATTACTCGATTACGCGGCGCTCGGAGGTGCCGACAGTTAGAATGGCTCCGTTTGCTTTTTCTTCGGCCCGTACGCCACTTTTGTTGCTTCCCTACCCGAACAAATGCTATGGTAATGATCGCATTTCCACGTGATCGCTCGAACCGTCTCTCCTCTCTCTCTCTCTCTTCCTCTATTTTTATATCCCTCATACGCTCGCTGCACTCTCGGCTCCGTGATCCCGCCACTTAAAGCTGAGCTGTCGTTCCGTGCTCGATGAAGTGACTAGAGCTTTTATGCGGATTTCTCGTGTCGCGCGAGGAATTGAAACATTTAACGGGTTCCTTTCCTCCTGACAGCTGATCGTCCCTGCGCTTTTCGAAGTCGTTCCGCATCAAATTTTAGGATAAAAGTGACGCGAAGATTAACCAATTTAGTCTACATTTTGTAAAGTCGTTGAAAGGTTATTTAACGAGTTGAATCAGACGCAACTACGTGAATTTTACGTCGAAATGATTAAAACGATCATAGAAAATTGAGTCACAGGAATGCTCGCGTAATAGCACAGTTACTTAGTTTCGCCTCCATTTTTAATCTCTATCGATTTATACAGTGAATCGTTTTGCATCGCTTTATAATAAAATGTAACACAAGCCTCGTACCGTTTAAGGCAATTGCGGTAAATAAATATTTTGGTGAAATCTAATAGCAGCAGTTTGGCGAACACGGTTCAGGTCGATCCAGCATAGACACTGGAACATATGAAAGATTCAGCGGTCCTCTCATCCGGTATCGACCGAGCTGTTGACAAGAACAGCGCCGGAAGTATTAAACTTTTCCTATTCCGTTTATTGTGTCCCCGGCTATCCGGCGGAGTGGGGCATCGTACTGTGGAAGTTCCAGCGGCGTGGAGAATAGCCTTAGCACGCGAGACGATCCTATTCCGACGGGGACGCAGACTTTCCGCGACATCGAACGCGTTATCGAGGCACCCTTTCGTATATTCATTTTCTCGGGTCGGCTTTGTCGACGTCGGCCGACACTTCGATCCGGTTGCCGCGTCTGGAGAGCGGAGACGTCATTTTCTGTATTTCCATCGAGGCGGGAGCCGCGGCGGAGGCGCACCGACTGTCTGGCTGGATAATTAAACGGAACAGGCTGACCTCCTTTCGATCCCCGAGCAACCTGAAACAATCGTCTGCGAGCAGCGTCGAACGCATTGTGCTAGTTTTATCTCATCTGCCGGTAATATGGGAACGTGGCGGCCCCCGGTGTCGCGAGTCCCCGACGGCTCGGGAAACCTTTTCACGCACTGGCCGATCCACAATGCAGTCTCGCCTGTGCGACACCTCCGCATCCTCTCACGCGCGACGAAATATTTACGCCACCAATTAACCTCCGAACCATCGAATCTTCGTCCACCACCTCGCGCAAAAATTCGACTATTTATTACTTCTGCCTTTTGGATTCTGCTTATGATGTAAAAAGACGAAGTCTCGGGCCTCCGAAAAAACGGTAAAGAGGTCGAACGAAGCAAGTTACTAGAACGAAATTCGTTTCGTGTTAAGTAGCAGTTACATAGTCTAAATAAATTAAATTGGCTCTCGAGCGTAGCTTACATACAGAAGAATCTTCGCTCCACTTCCTTCCTGCCGTTAACTTAAATTACACGGTCGCTAACAAGCAATGAATAATAGTTGGACGCTGAATACGCGCGGCGAAAGAAATGCTATATTACCAAATGTGTATCCCGCAACGCGAAACTCGGCAGCTACCGAATTATGCAATAGAACGTAGGTGCTCCGCTGCTGCAGCTCTTCTGAACGACTCCGCTCGCAACAGCCATAAACACGACCCACCTACTCGTTGCGCTCCGAAACAATACCGGGCCGATCTCATTAATTTCAGCATTCAATCCTTCATCGAGGTGCCGGCGAGCGTCGCGCCGGATCCCGCTCGGCACCATTACCTGCCATAAACGGCGGGATTAATCTGCCTGTTGCAATTCCGAATACGACGTCGTACGCGCTGCAACCTTAAACACCTGGCAGCCCCGTAAAACCAATATTAAATCTCATTACCCGTGGCGGCGAGCCGAAAGGTCGCGCCGCTTCGGCGTCTTCGACGCGGAGCCGAGCGGAGCCGAGCGAAGCGTGGGAACGAAGGGGCGAGGCAGAAATCGCACGGCAGACGACGACGCGTTAACGTTGTCATCCTTGAGTCGGTGGTGGCTATCCTCGCGTTCCAGGTATGCTCGATCTTATTTCGGTAAGGCCTTGGGACGATAATCACGGCAGCAGAGCGACGCATCGTGCGCGCGATCCAGCCGAGAGATACCGTTTGATAAAAACCAGCCGTGGCTCTCCGGCGACGTGCGAGCCGAGCGGAGCCGAGCCGAGCGGAGTCGAGCGGACCCGTAAAGAGCGCTTCTGCTCCGCAGAAATCCGAACGAGCATGTGGCCGATGCTAGTCAAACGCCGCCGCGGACAGATGCCGATGTAATGGCTTTTCCGGCTGCAGCCTGCCGCGAGAAAAACGGGGGAAGCCGCGCGCAGTGATTCGAGCAGTGGAAAAAATCGAGAAACCAATGTTTTTCTCTTTTTCTTTACAACGTAATCGTAATCTAAAGTCTTTATACATAACCTTGATTTCAGTAGGAAAATCTTTTCGATCGAGAATAACGCGACCGTTTCACTGTGACGAACCACGCGTTACCGTCGCCGTAACTTTTCTTGCCAGGCCACCTCCGCGGTCGGCGCTCTTTTTTAGCGGAGCTATTTGCGGCGCCACTGCAACCGGAAATAGGTCTGGTGCGCTCTCGCGGAAGATCCATTTTCGGTGACTGCTGCCAGTCATTAATGAGCTTGCTCGAGCTGCTTCTCGAGCTTTCTGATTTTAGGGAAATGCGCGGTCGGCGGGATTTGGCTTTAGGTGGCGGAAGTGGCTCTTGGTATCTTTCGACCTCCGATGATGCCGGTTTATGCAGCTGCACTGCGTCGAAATGTGCCTGCCTTTGATGGTAGAATAAATGTCTAATGATTGCTTGCTAATTGCAGTAACTCGACTGTTGATGATTCTTAAGGGGAGCGATGGAGCTGAAATGATGTAGTTGTACAATAAAATCTTGATTATCTGAAACTATGATGTCACAATTGCTGATTACGTGAACATGTTTCACTGGTGGACGTTCAATTAATTTCACGAATCAGCGAGTATTTGATCTAGCATATAATAGCTAATAGTATAATAATAGTATATAATAATACAATAATAATATAAAAATTATCTTGGAATATGATATAACAGTTTTAGTGGCACCTCGAGTGCAAAGGGTTAATTCTAATTTTTGATAAATGACGTTTAAAAGTGGCAATTTACGCGAAGCTAAAGATAGTTTGACTTAGGATTGTTTGGTCTCCTCCCTCTAATTAGAGGGGGGAGGTCAAGCAATTGCTCGATGCAGTTTTCGTTAAAATTAGAGAATGGTGGTCAAATGAAGATGAAAGTGAAATTGGAGCATGACGGGTAAATAAGTAGCACAATCGGACAAATTCTACGCCGACAGTTTGAAAACGATTGAATGGATGAATGCACCGCAGTCGCCGAAACAGCCCCAGCCTACGCACAGTTCCAAGAAAGGTCTAATTCAATCCTGTATGTATGTGTCATTCGTTTTCTCCTTCCTGTGTCCCACGGTGTGACGAACGCTGGACGGACGTCGGGGAACGCTTCGAGGAATATTCTAAGTCCGCGTTCCTTTGCACGACGTGCCGCGGCTTTTGTCTTAAAACGCTCATGCCTTAACTCCGCCCTCTCTTGTGCGTTTCCTCCGGCTCGCGATGTGAAAATCGTTCTTTTTTTGTCGAGGCGTGTCTAATTACTCGGGCGGCCGTTTGGGTTGCGTTCGAACCGATCGTGGACAACTTAAGTGGCGGAAGACGTTCATGGACAGACAATAGCTAATTTTCCATCGGCGATTGACAGTTCGCCAACGGTGCCGGGTCATTTTTGACAACAAAATCTTTCATAATCTCTGAGGTATATTAATATAGCGTGGGTGGTTAAGAATAGCCTTTCGAAATTATTTGTCCTTCGATCAGGATAATTTAACTATCATTTAGAAAATAATTGTTTAATTTAACCTGACTTAAAATAATTATTAGCCCCGATTGATAATCCCAGCAAGAATTATTAGAAGAAAGATTCTCTAAACGCGACGATGAATCAGCCGTGAAGCGCATAAAATACTCATTAACTAAAGAAAACACTTTACAGTTAAGAAAACTTGTTGTACGGACCAAGGGTTAGCGAACGGCAAGAGAATCGGAACGCAATAATTTCTAGAGGATCGACGAAGCAATTCCGATCGGCGAGCAAAGAAACTGCATACCGCGGCATGCCGCAGCAAATCGATTAAAACAATCGACTATTAAGACGCTCGGAACAGCACGATCGATGGGTGCGTCGTCCCTGCACGGTACACGCGCGTGTCAGTACGAATATCGTCGGTACGGTTGACAGTGTCAGCACGTTAATCCGACAACGTCACCGTGTACATCGACAGCTCGATATACCGGCGTTCACCTGTTAATCGGATTTACCGCGAGCCACGCTTACGACTCGGGAAAAACCGTCGGTGTATATCGGCACGGTTGTTCCGCGATCGTTGTCCCTGTTCTTACGGCCTCTCGCTCTGTGTCGCAGCTATCGCGCTTCGCGGATAAAAAAGGAAAAGTCGGTCGGGACAACGATGGACGACGGTCGTCGTCGAAACTGGAAAAATTAATTCTGCCGCTGCCGTCCCTCTCCGCCCTTCTCCATCTCGCCGGTCGTTCCGCAAACGAATGCGATCGCTCGTATTGTCCGGCTAAAATACCGGCGGCGGTCCCGACCCGCATCGCTTTCATTCGTTTTCAGCGACGCGGCTCTAACAATTCTTCTTACACGCTCTCCCGAACGGAAATCGACCGAATTCTCGCGACTTCCTTCTCCTCTGCCTTCGCCGGGAACCCTTCCGTGCTCCACTTCCTCGACGGCCGACTCCGTGCCCGTGGAAGCGAACCAGACTCCGTCTAATAAATTATTCCTTCAATTTAATAATAAGCCGACACGAACCGGCCGAATCGAAAGTTCAATGCTCCCCCGGCTGCGCAGGCGGTTCGATTTTGTCGCGATATTTTTACGTCTCGGTCAAAGGTCCCGCTGTGACGCCCGTTTCTACGGTTTTAGCCGGCAAGGCCTCTAACTTCCGTCTAATTAGGACGCCGCTGATACCTCGGGACCGGTCGCGTGGTTCTCTCGTTCTTTCGTACGGCGCGCTGTGAAAAATTTATTTTACGACTTCCTGCCTGCCTGTCTGGCTGGCTACCTGTGTGACGTCTCATTGTCGTTGCTGGGTAAATGCTCTCATTGTCCCGCTCCGGTTTCGGTCTGGGATTTCTCAGGTTGCGGAACCTGGTTTGGCCCTAACTCGGCTAACTCGTTACTTCGCGATACTTGCTTCCTTGGCGAGAATTGCTAGACAGTATACTGCGCGATGAAGATAAAAATATATATTCAGGATTCTTCGTTAGTCTTATGTAAACGGTAAACTGAAAAGTGAACAGTGTATTTGCTTCCTTCAAATTTTTGCAAGACATTGGACGTTGGACATTGGCGTTAACTGCCGCGCCAATGTCCACGAACTAGTTTAACACTTTCACTGGCTCATCGACGACCTTAAAAATTTCATAAATTTAAACTATTTTATTCAATCAAGTTCAATTTAAAAAGTCAAATTGCTCAACATGAATTCCGTTGACTAAGTGTCAATATGTTGAACTATACCGACCGAATGAGCAAGATATACGGACGAAAATAAATTGGATCGCCGCCATCGCTGTTTCCGAGACAAAAGTCGAAGATTCGAGGCGCTTGGCTGTCCATTTGCAATCGACGGTAGCGACTGAATAGTCCGCGGTAATCGGTGATCGCCAGCTCGAAACCAGAACCAGTTAACACGTCCGTTTACGCTGCGTGTCGAAACATACGGCGGCCACCGAGCGCGGGGACCATTCAGCAAGATAGTCCGAAGGAAGAAGGCTGGTTCAAGGTTGGACTGGCAGGACGCGGCGTCGTATGCCGGGTACGAAACGCGAATGTTCGTCGGCGCCAACCAGGCGCGCAAGCATCTCGCTCGGCAGGTACCCGCTCGCATGTTCCTCGCACGGAAATTGCGGCGTGCTCGAGAACACGTTGCGTCGTTTACACCGTTTCTTATTGCGGCGACTTACAGTGGTTCGATGCTGAGATTTAACCGCTTAGATTCTGGCTCTGATCTTGACCCCGGCCCAGCCCCGAGGCCAAAGAACACGTTTTTCTTTGCGGAATAAATGGTTTCCGTTTCTCTGAAATAATAATAATAATAATTATTATTATTATCATATAATAATAATAATATAAGAGAATCGGTGAAGAATATTATAATTATTTTATATATGTTACAATTGAATATTATAATCATATTACAAAAATTATAATTGAATATTATAAATAAAAGAAGATTATAATTGGCGAAGAAATTGAAAATTTGCAAGGAGATTTTTCAGCTAGTTGCACGCCTTTGATTCTTACTAATTTACATGCTGGAAACGAACGAACAGCATTTCGCCACGTTTCTATATATTTTATTTGCTACGAAAATAATAGCGTAAATTCGAGAATCCCGATGTACCTTCTAGAAGCCGTAGCAGCCACTGTCTGCAAGTTCCTCGGTCGTTTATTAGAATGTCCACGTTAATGAATAGCAGGAAGTAGAAGATCCGAGATTGCTACCTATTCGAAGCAAGCTAAACGGGATCCTCTGCGAGGCGCGTATTAGAAAAGGTCGATAAGTATCTGGCACGTAGCAGAGCGATCGTAAAGTTCTCCAGATTCCGTTCAAACTGATTCCAGATCCCTACATAGCTTAGTTCGTTTTAATGCTCCGGAAGATCTCGGCGGCGTCTCGATCCTTTGGATCGCTTTAGCGGCTCGGGCAGAATCCGCGCCGCGATCGTTACGAGGCCTAAAACTCGCATCTCGGTTTGTCGTAATAACTGTACCGATAATCCCGGCGATTTTACGCCTTGCAAGGAACCTCTCTCTGTCTCTCTTTCTCTTGGCCTCTCTCTTTTCCATGGCAGCGGAGCCGCGCGGCCGCGCCCGGACGGAAGGAGAAAACGATTCGCGATAATTAGCCGGTTTATCTCGAACGGTTTTTCCGCGACCGGACCCCTAAGCACACCGTTAGCGGCGCCGATTCTTCGGGCCCCAGCTAAACGAACGCGGGCCCGAGACGCGCAGCTAGTTAGCGGCCGCCTGAACACCTGCTAGAGAAACGAGACGGAGGCTAAGGAGAGGCCTGTCTGGCTAGCCGGCCGCCTGCCTCACCGTAACCCGGAATCGCTTCTGGTTAAGTCGAAGTAATTGATTACATGATTAGTTAGAGGCGGATGGCGTAAAAATAGCGCCGGTCTCTTTTTGCATTATTTACCGCGCGTTCGTTCACTCGCGGCCACGAGGAGATGGGCCTACGAAGTGATTTATTTCAGCGGAAGAGCCGAGTAAGGCGCTTCTCTACGAGGCGACGGCTATTCCTCGAGGATTCCGCGGAATTTAAACGTCTCCATGTTCGCAGTTACTCGAAATTTTATCGCGATTTTATAGACAGTGGCGGCGAGCGTCGTTTCGACGCTAAATATCCGATTTTCGATGAGTTATCGATACTTGAGCTGTCGCGATCGCGAGAAGATGAAGGATAGGCGATGATACCGCTAGACGCGGCTTCAAGCCTGAAGCCTACTTATCGTTGCGTTAAACATTGTGCTAGAATTCCTTTCTTTATGATTATCTTGGTGATACGACAGCCAGCCGCAGCGACTGATTTGTCCATTTCGCTTCGTGTCTATCGATGCTTCTATCCGAGAGTAGTTAGCAATCAAAATATTATTTATTATTTTCAAAATATAAAATATCAAATAAAACCTCGATGTTTTAGTATTCATTTGCACGTTCGCGGGCAATTTAAAAATGTTGCGGGGTCGCCGGGAAGCCCGCGGGGTCGTTCCAGGGTCGATACCGCGTCAGCGCCGAGAAAATAACACCGGCGATCCGGAAATAATTGCACCTGCGTCTCGAAATCAGCGCGCACCGGATTCGCTTTTTGAGGGACTCGGTGGAACGGTTGCAGAGTTAAGTGGGCTGGGACACGCGAGTCTACTCGGACTGTGTTTGGTGTGTTTGAATTCGAAGCCGGAGCCCGAGCGCGGCTTTCGCGGCGATCGATCGACGTCGCCGATAACAGAGGCTGGGTCTCGACTCGTTCCGAGGCCTGGTCGTCGTCGTTGAAACAGATCGATGGGAGCGGATCGCCGCACGCCGCCGATCGGTGGAAACGTAGCCGGTGTAGCCCCGGTTTCGAGTGCACGAGTGCCGATCGAGGGGTTGGTCGTGGCCGCTCGAAGATAGGCAAAATCGCAGCCGCCTGTTATCGGATCCAATGTTTCGTACTGTTATCGGACCTCGCCACTGAAACTGTCACGGTCGAAATGATCGCTGGCCCGGCTGGATCCACGGTAAACCGAGCCAACACCTGCACGAACGGTCCGGCTAATGGTGTTACGCTTCGACCGAGTCGGCGGCTTGAAATCTAGACCCTGCCCTCGTAGCTGCATGACCGATCGAACTTACAGCAGGCGGAAAGTTCCGGATTAAAGGTTCTTAGCCCCCGACCGGGTGGACATGCCCGATCTACCGGCTAGAACGCTATCGACTTCCTCTATTTTCACCTGTGTACTCTCGGTAATCTCTACTCTTCGCTTCGTACTCTTCTCGAGTGCTCGAGTTCCGCTCTCAACTTGCTACTACTATACCTTCCGATCCCCTGCTCTCTAAGCCTGCTCTCCATTCGCGTTCGTGGTCTAATTGAGACACGCGTTGCCAAAAGATAACATCGCATTCTACTCGAAGCTGCAAGTGAGAGGGTGAATGTTCTTCTCTAGAATAATTGAAGACGAAGCACATTTTATAGTCACAACCATTTTGAATATTGAAGAGTAAAACTTAAGTAGATTCATCATTTTCCAGGCTTTGAGTTCACTGTGAAAGACGACGGAAATCGAATACATTCCTTTCCCGCCGAATAATTTGAAGCAGTTATTCGGCGAAATAATCGAATTAATCCGGGCCTCCGTTGATTACCGTGTTGCATAACTTTTACGAGCTCGAGCCGAAATACGGGCCGCGCCGAGGACAACAGTACGTATAACTCCCGCTAGAATTGGGAAATCGTAACAACGAGCATAATTCGGGGATTGCCGTGGAACGAGCGCGCGGACACCGACGGGAAAAATAACGCGGGGGCGTCGGCTCGACCCGCGGAAGATCATTCGCGGACAATTTAACGCGATCGCGTATCGCCGGCTGCAGCAACAGATTTACTTTTCACCGGGCTTAATGGACACCGCTATCGCCAGGAATCGCAACGTTATTTTCCGCGTGTTAAACAAATTTCATTCCCGATGCGTTCCCGATTGGTATCAATTATCCGTCGAATATTGAATTTGTAAATTTCGTTGTTTGCCGGCCCGGAAGAAGAATTATTGCGTGTCGAAGTCCGTGCAGCGTATCGATCGCGGAGCGTATCACGGTATACAAGTCCCGGAGACACGATGCGGCTGAATACGGTCGAGTTTAGGCGAATCTATTCGCAAATGTCATCTTCCGGAGGATCATTTGCGGCCAACGGTTCGCGCCGTTCGGCCTGCTTCTGTTGCATGACCCGATCGCATCGATTTAACGTTGCATACAGCGGTTAGTGGATAGACTCGGCCTGTGCTGGCTCTGTCAATAGCCCTTCCTTAGCCTCTCTTCGCGTAAGTGGCGCGTCGATCACGCTCCATCGAGCGGAAATCGCTGGCTGTCGTCAAGGATAACTCTGCTTTAACGCTTCGTCCGACTCTGCCGATCGATCGGATCGCCCGCGCTGCGGTCGCTTAGGGATCCACGGATGAAGTTCAATTTCGGTCGCGGTATTGACGTCTGTAAGCTACAATTCGTTTCTAGAATATCAATGTTCTATATGCGTATTCGTTTATATAAATTGTTGGCATTATTCAAAACTTTTAGTTATTGACTTTGACTTGTTTAAATCTTTAAAGATAACGATGGCTATTAGATGGACTCAAATAGACTTGGACAGACAAAGATAGATTTATACAGACTTAGACCGAGTTAAACGGAGCTAGATTTAGACAAAGTTAGACAGACTTAAATATAGACAGACTTGGGTAGACGTAGATAAACTCGGACAGACTTAAATAGACAGCAGACAGGTATACGATTTCGTTTCCCAAAGAAACTGTGTCTAGTCTTTTATAATGTGATTGTCCGAATTGCCTGAAAAGAGGATAGCGCAGCTAACCGGAGTGTCCGTTCTGTTTCAGCCGGCAGCATCCCGTCGACCAGAGAAGCCCGGAGAGACGAAGAGGCCGAGTCCCCTCGTTTCCGGCGGGGCAACGAGAAATTCCTCCATCCAAAACCACTGACGATGAGCTAGCGACACGATGCGGAGGATGAAGCAGCTAGTGCTGCTCGGCTGGCCATGGTTGTGGCTGTGGCTGTTCGCGGCCACAGCGGGTACCCCGTCTTCCGACACGTTCGCGTCGACGACCTTCTCCTCGTCATCTGGCTCTGGCAGCATTAGCAGCAGCAGCAGCAGCAGCAACACGGGGGTCAGCATCTCCGTGACCAAGCCGTTCAGCCAGGTGATCCCGACGTCGACGTTCTCCTCGGTGACCGAGGAGCTCTCGTTTCCGTCTGACCGGGAGTTCCGGTTCACGCAGCAGCTCTACAATGTCTCGATCCCGGAGAACTCGCTCGGGAAGACGTACGTGGTCCCCGAGGAGCGAATGGGCATCAGGCTCGCGTCTCCGGACGGGAACCTGGACGTCAGGTTCCGGATAATGAGCGGCGACCGGGACAAGTACTTCAAGGCCGAGGAGCGCACCGTCGGCGACTTTTGTTTCCTCTTGATTCGGACTCGAACCGGGAACGTGGACGTGTTGAACCGCGAGCGGAAGGACCGCTATGTGCTCGAAGTGCGCGCCACCGCGACCCTAGCCGACAATGGTAAAAGCAACAGCAGGCCCGGCGACGTCCTCGAGGCGAACACGACCGTCGTCGTGACCATCCTGGACACGAACGACCTGAACCCGCTCTTCTATCCGACCGAGTACGAGACGACCATCACCGAGGACACGCCCCTGCACCGCAACATACTCAGGGTAATCGCCGAGGACGCCGATCTCGGGAGGAACGGCGAGATTTATTATAGCTTCGCCGAAGAGACCGATCAGTTCGCCGTTCACCCGGTCAGTGGGGTAATAACGCTCACCAGGCCGCTCAGGTAGGTCGACGTAATAGAATTCTCCTGTTTCGTTTGATGAGCGGACCCTCGACTCGCGCACCGTACCCTCCAGCCGAAGCGACCCGCTAAAACGTTTACGAGCTCTCCCTCTCCCCTCTCTCTCTATCTCCCTCTCCCCTCTCTCTCTATCTCTCTCGTACTCTCTAGACATCTCGCCGGTGAATCTCCGAGCAATTTGTCCGGATCCCCGGCATGCTCCTCCTTCTTTGGGATTTTATCTTGATGCGCCCAGGGGACGCGCTGCGGCTGTTAACGCCCCAATAGCTGGTTTAACGATCTTTCTAATTTTCATACACGGTTGACCGACATACCGGTCCTCCTTCCTGCAAGTCGCTTCGGGTTTTGTAGCGTAGTTTACGTCCTCGCCGGATCTAGAGGGTGTGCCAAATGTACTGTTAATGTTCCTCTCCGTGTCTTCGTTGTATTCCAAGCACACGGCTTCCGACACTCTGGTATATCCTGCATGAAATTAATTATTCGAAATAAGTCTATTCAATCGTCTGTTACGTTCAATTATTTTATTAGAAATTATAAAGTAATCGCTAGATGTATTTCTGATGAACGGCCAAAGAGTATAAGTTAAAACGGTCTTCAGTTTACTGCGATTGAAAGAAACTATTTATTTCTATTTAATTTCTGCTCCTCGCCATCGTCTCGACAAATTGTTATTTTGCATACAAAACCATGATCTATCGATAATTCTGACGCTCTTTTGCCTGTCCAGCAGAAACGTAAAGTATAGGAAAAGTTACGACTCGCGGAACGAGGACCTTGCGAAAAGAGGGGCGCAAGCACCGCGATAAATTCTACTGTTTCAGTTTCCACTTTTGAACAAAGTGTTTCAATTCGACGGAATTCGTGTCGCGTTCAGTTTAGCAGTAAACGTCCCGTGCAACGGGAAACGTTATTACGGGAGTTTTACGTAATTGCTATATTTATGTCCTTGATAGAATTACGCAGGAATTACCTGAGAAAAGTGGGCTTGTAGAATGTTTCAACGTTGCCGCGCCGCGCCGGTGTTTGTCTTGTCGAATGGTCAGCCCGGCACTGAATTCCACGCGCAAGAAAGTCTACGCTCAAAAATTCCTCGAACGTTTCGAATTCTTTCGTGTAAACGGACGTTCGCTCGGCACGCCCCCGCGGTACACGCGCTTGTTTGAATTTATTGTTCGCGGGTAAATTGCCCGTGAACGAGAATGCGGTACACGCCGATTGTAATAGAGCAAATACACTCGGGAAAGTATTCGAAACACACGGCCTGTTTCGAAAACAAATGCCCTGCACTTTAGAACTTTGTTCGACAAAACGTGGCCGCGCGCGGCGAACATATTCACGGGCTTCTCGGCTTCAATAAAAGGTGTCCGATTTGTTTTGCAATCGGCTTGGGAAATTTGTTAACAAATAGCTTTTACATTGTTCGTTAAAAATCGATAAAATTATAAAAATATCTACATAGGACTTTTATTTTGAGCTTACTTAAACCGTAAATTGTGGATGTCCCATTTTTTGGACATTGGTCGGATGAACTAATGCAGTTATAAAAAAATCTAATATTATAAATTTCAATATATATTTGCGTCCTAAAAAAAAGGACAACGGCGGGTATCGGGTTAAATTATATATTTCAACCTCGAAATATATAAGAGGAGAAACAAAATTCGCTGTTGGGCCACATTGCCCCAAGCGAGGCATTACGATTAAATTCCTTTCACGATCTCCTGGCGTGCATGATTGCAAGATAGACTCGCGATTGAACGAAATTTATCTAAGCAATTTAAAGAGGATAATGGGACACCTTTTATGCACGTCCTGCAGATACGATCGCTTGTTATAGACCAGTTAGCATACGTCGCCCCCTCTGAAGTCACCGTTCCGAAACGAGCGGCAGAAAAACGAGTAAACGAATCCCCGTACAAGCTCGTATTCCCGCAGGTACTCTCAAAAGCCGATCCACAAGCTGGTGGTCCTAGCGAAGGACCGGGGACCAGTGATCCGCAGCACGAGTCGACCAAGCACGGCCAAGGTGACGATCAGAGTGCGCCAGGTGAACCTGCACGGGCCCGAGATCTACGTGCACCATTTGCCGGACATCGTCGAACATTCGAACGCCGACATCTACGCGATCGTTCGCGTGGTAGACCAGGACGAGGGCGTGCACGGCGAGATCGCGAGCTTGGAGATAGTGGGCGGCGATCCAGCGGGGCACTTCAGGGTACGTCCAGCCAGCGGCGGACACCCTGGCGAGTACAACATCGAGCTGCTGCACCTGCTCGACCGGGAGACGGCGGTGCAGGGGTACAACCTGACGCTGAAAGCAACGGACCGAGGAGTGCCGCAACGCTCCAGCTACAAATTCGTACCTGTCCACCTGGCGGACATGAACGACAACGCGCCGGTGTTCAGCCGCGAGATCTACGAAGTGAAGGTGCCGGAGACCGCCCCCGTGAACACGCCGGTGATAAGGCTGAAGGTGACGGACGCGGACGAAGGCAGGAACGCGCTGGTGTTCCTGGAGATCGTGGGTGGCAACGAGGGAGGCGAGTTCTACGTGAACGCCGAGACCGGGATGCTCTACACCGCGATGAACCTGGACGCCGAGAAGAAGGCGTTCTACACGCTGACGGTGTCCGCCGTGGACCAGGGGAACGCCGGCATGCGGAAGCAGTCGTCGGCGAAGGTGAAGATCAACGTGGTGGACACGAACGACAACGACCCGACCTTCGAGCAGTCCTCGAGGGAGGTTGCGATCGACGAGAACGAGCCGGCCGGCGCCTCGGTCGTCAAGATCACCGCCAAGGACCGGGACTCGGGCGAGAACGCTTACATCTCGTACAGCATCGACAACATCCAGAAGGTGCCGTTCGAGATCGACCACTTCTCCGGCGTGATCAGGACCAAGCAGGTGCTCGACTACGAAACCATGAAGAGGGAGTACCTGCTGCACGTGCGGGTCAGCGACTGGGGTCTGCCGTATCGGCGGCAAGCGGAGATGCAGCTGCGCGTGAAGCTGCGAGACGTGAACGACAACCGGCCGCAGTTCGAGAGGATCGATTGCACCGGCCACGTGCCGCGGTACCTGCCCATCGGCACGGAAGTGATCGTGGTCTCGGCGATCGACTTCGACGCGGAGAACATCATCAGCTATCGCATCGTGTCCGGCAACGAGGACGGCTGCTTCGCGCTGGACTCCGCCAGCGGGGTCCTGTCCGTCACCTGCGACCTCACCGACGTCAAGTCCGCCGACAGGACCGTCAACGTCACCGCCACCGACGGCACGCATTTCGCGGACGTGAACCCCGTGCACCTGCACCTGGTCAGCGGGAAGAGGAACCTCGGCTCGCAGGGCAGGGTCCTGTCGGAGCAGGGCGGCGCGTTCGAGTGCCGCGACACGGGAGTCGCCAGGAGGCTCACGGAGGCCATGGCCTCGGCCGAGAGGAACAACATTCCTTCGGAGGACGACAAGTACACCCTGACGCCTAGCAGATACGGCGAGAACATGCACACGCCCGAGTTCATCGACTTCCCCAGCGAAATTAAGGTGAACGAGTCCGTGAAAGTGGGGACGACGCTGGTTAGGCTGCGAGCCAGGGACAAGGACTTGGACTACAACGGGAAGCTGGTCTTCTGCATCTCCAGTGGCGACAGGGACTCGGTGTTCGGCGTGGACCCGGACACCGGCGATCTGAATGTGATAGGCTACCTGGACCGGGAACGAGAGAGCGAGTACTTCCTCAACATCAGCGTCTACGACCTGGGCAAGCCGCAGAAGTCCACCTCCAGGATGCTGCCCGTCACTATTCTCGATGTGAACGACAACGCGCCAAAGTTCGAGAAGTCTCTGGCCAGCTTCCAGATCTCGGAGACGGCTTTGAACGGGACGAACGTTTGGCGAGCGAACGCCACCGACGCCGACCTCGGGGAGAACGCGCGGGTCACCTACTCTCTGGTCACGGAGACCAACGACTTCCGCGTGGACCCCATCACCGGCGTGCTGACCATCTTCGGCAGTCTGGACAGAGAGCGGCAGGAGATCTACGAGCTGAGGATCAGGGCACAGGACAACGGCGGCAAAGGGACCGACATGCCGCCGCTGTATTCCGACGCGTTGGTCAGAGTGACGGTCGACGACATCAACGACAACGCGCCGACGTTCGCGCTGACCAGCTATACTGTGAAAATCCGGGAGGACGTGCCAGCTTGGACGGTGGTCGCTGTCGTCGACGCCACCGATCCGGACGAGGGCCCCGGCGGCGATATCGAGTACTTCCTGTCCGACGCCATGGAGAGCGAAGGCTACTTCAAGGTCGATAGCATGTCCGGCACCATCAGGACCACCCAGAGCCTCGACTTTGAAGAGCGTCAGGTGCACACGCTGACGATCGTCGCCAAGGATCGCGGCGAGCCGGTCTTGACCAGCGAGACGATGGTCATCATCGAGGTCGTCGATGTGAACGAGAACCTATATCCGCCCGTTTTTGAGGACTTCGTCGTGTCCGCGAGTGTTTTCGAGAACCAGCCCGTGGGCACCCTGGTGACCACTGTGCGCGCCAAGGACGCCGATCATCTGGGAGGAGACTCCAGGATTGGATACAGCATCCGGGGCGGCGATGGGATCGGGTTCTTCAACATCGACAACAAAGGTGAGTCTCTCGACCCCAATTTACTTCCGTCTCTTCCGCGACGATGTTCCATCGAAACTGTTTCCATTGATCGTTTCTAAAACAGGCTGAAAGAATGACGATCCGAATTTGTAAAAATTATCGACTTTAAGAACATTTTTTAATATGAAAGCAGGGTGCAATTATACATTCTTTACGTCCTCGGTTGCTCGAATCCTTAATTGTTTTATTGACCTTATTATTTATTTAATTTCATAGATATAGATATTTGATAATATACCGCTGGACGAAATGAACATTTTTTTACATTTTTACTCTAAAGTCGTTCATATTACAATGATTTTTTCGTAGAAAATTATCGAATAAATTTCTTAATCGGAGAATCCATTGCAGTAATAACCGACATTTTAGTACATGGTCTGTCCAACGAATTACTTGTAATTATATCGCCTCCAGAGCGAGGATATTTACATGCGAATCGACGGTATCGATCTTTAGAAGGGAATCAAATCCTGTAGATACTTTTGTTCCACGTTTTACGAGGGACTCTTACGAGAAGGTAAAGATCCGCAGTCTAATTGAAGCAGCCCGACGTTCTTAGCCTAACACACTACCTATTCGAGCGAACAATAGGGGGTTAATTGTCGAACGGAGTAATGAAAAGTGTAAGAACCAAATTATCGTAAAGTTAACAGCCCGGAATGGAAACGACATTTCACGAGCAACAACTTTTACTGCATATCAGCTGCGCGACGAACTCGGGGCTCTTGTTCTCGTCTCCTCGTTCATCCAGCGTCATTGGCGAAACATGTTCGACGCTCGGGAAATCCTGGCGGACTTTCTAACACGCGCAAGATTATACGGCGGAAAAGGAGGGTCGGCTGAGCCAATGTATACGGTGTGTCAATATTTAAATGCTCCGCGCGATCTCGTTTCGTCCGCCGTAATAACAGATTCATTTGTACAACGAGTTTGTTCGACCATCTCTCGATCGGTTTTACTCGATAGATCGAAGTAATCTTCTTACTGTTTTTAAGTGACACCTATTCGATAGCTTCGCAAGTGCAGGAAATTCGCAGAAATTCGTTTGAAACGTTGTTTAGAACGATGTCACGTGCTTAACACTAAGCCTACTATGCCAGTTGAAATAACCGGTCTCGCATTGTTAATTTTATATTGTCGATTTATGAAGACTTCCTCTTAAGAAACGAATGAATAAATTTCTTTGTTCAAGCTTATGTTATAAATAGCGAGAAATCATACTGCAAAGGGATAATTAAAAGGAATACTTCTTCGCATATAAAGCTATAGTACCTTTTTAAGTGTACCTTTATTATGGTACCTTTTTAAAGCACTTTTTTAACGTACCAACAAATAGTCGTCTCAATTGCTATTCGTCGACCTTCTCTCACAGAAGAATTGGGATAGTCTTCGCGTTTCTCCATAACGATTCTCCCTTCGTCCAGAAAGTATCGAATCCGATTCTCGCGGTTCCTCAGTAGTCCACGCGCGTTCTCTGGCCGATATAAAACGAGCGGAGTCGAAACCGCGAATCCGATTCCTCCGCGGAACGTCCGTTAATGAGAGATTTGAATTTTAAACCAGGTCGGAATCAATCGGCGCGTCGATGTAAATGTTTATTTAAATCCCGGCCGGCTTTTGACGGGCATCGAGCGCATTAAACATCCGGCTGCTGAACCCGCGATTTGCATACTAACCTTTTTACGAGCAAGTTTTTGCGCGGACCGCGCGCTCCGCCGGTACGTCATTTAAATTCATTCCATCTCGACTTGAACATTTCTCGCGGCCCCGTCCGAGCCACGAATATTACGCGGAACACTGTCGCATCGGTCAGACTCCACTGTTCTACAATAGATTCGCGACATTTCACGGCGGCCCCGTGCCTTCGTCTCGCCGACGCAAATCAACCGCAGAAATTAACAGCGCAGTCCTCCACCGTTTACACGATCGGCAGCCCTAGCACAATTTTTTTTTCACACTTCTCTTTCAATTTGTTGCATTTCCTCCTGCGCACGTTGCCAGAATTGGCGAAAAGCTGACCCGTAACGCTTTGAAGCTTCCACTTGATGGGAGTCGAGATTCTTGTCTCTTATTTTTGATATATAGGGTGTTCCAAAAATCACCAAGAGTAATTTTGTCCTTTACAAAAATATTCTCCGAGGCGTCGTTAACGACTTATTGACGAAAGACTTTTCGCCATTATTTTATGATAATTTGGTTTTTAATACGTCCAACAAAAATCATGTTATCCAGTATTGTACAAAGGTTTTCGCAATTTTGTTATCGCGTTAGAGCGAACAGTGTTATAGGATGTCGTATTGTAGGAGGACTACCTGTATCACAGTTGCTCGAACGCGTCGAATGGCGCCTGTTTTGCAGCGTCCTGTATAGGAAACGCAAACCATAGACACAGACAGAGTGCACTTTAATTCACTCGAAGTCACGAGCTTGTCAAGGAGTCATTTCAAGCCAATTGCATTTCCGAGGGAAAACAGTGCGGGTGGAGCGGAACAAGCGTGATTCTACAGAACCACCCCTTTCGATCTCCGGAAGGAGAATCGAGCGTAACAATACTTTGAAATCGCTCGAGTCCGTGATCCGAGCTTCGATGCATTCTTTGGCGACGGCCGGGAAAGAAAAAGAGAGGCGGAGGGCGAACCCACGCGTCCGTGAGACGCGTCTTTTTTCCGCTTTGCTAGCCGCACCGTTGCGCTTCTTTCCGGTCGCCGGCATTGATCGATCGATGGGGTTGCGAGGGGAAAAAATACGTCGAACCGATTCACCCTTTACATCCGACGGGCGGGCCATCGATACTCCCTGGCACCGGTCCAAAACGAAGTTACAGCATCGTGGCCCATTAAATACCAACGCGCTCGGTTTAATTGAATGATAGAACTCGCGAGAATCCGCTTCCTTTTTCTCCGGTCGCGCGCTTTAAATTTCACTCGCGGACCGAGCTGGCCCAGAAATCCCGCGTCATTCCGCTTAATGATTATCTCGCGAGAGCGTCTTTTCGGATCTAGAATGATTAATCTGCTCGCCAGCAGGCCGAGCCGCTTCGTCGTTTGTACCTACTCACCTACAGTGGACGAAATTTCTATAGGGACACTAATATTCTTTAGCGAGGGAAGCTAATGTATTCTGATAATAAATTTGAAAGTCGGTTCAATGTAGAAGGGAATAATAACATATTAAACATTAATATTACAATATTTTTATTTTTATAACATTTTAATTGACTGTACCTACGCAAATTTCGTTCTATAGTTTTATTATTTTATACTTTTTACGAGAAAGAGAAAGAAATATTTTTGTTATATATATATTATTATATATTCAGTGGACTTTTAATTTTATTATCAGAATACTCAGCTGTTTTTGCCACCATCGATTATTTCATAAAATGCACGTCCATATTTGTGGACTATGAAAACAGAATCGCGCGTCAAAGGAGAGCAGCTCATTTTTCAATTCGCGAAGATTCTCTAAAGATCTTCTAAAAATACGGAGTTAGCTATAATTCACGGGACATGGACACGTCCGCAGGAACCGTCTGCCATGTTTGTAGCAGATCGAATGATTTTATTATGAGACGTCGGGCTCGCTGAGAAATGTCTTTACGAGAAAAACGCGTCCGAAGTATCACGTACCGTTATACACTGTACCAATCTCGCTTTGAAGCTCGACATATAAAATGTAATAAAAGCCAACAAGATCGCGTCGGAAAAATATCTTTGGAAATCTCGTTCCCAAAGATATATCGCCGGGCCGGCGAGTCTCCTGGCCTGTCCTCCGCTCATCGGACACCGGCTTAATTAATATAAACGCGATGCTAATGACGCGGCGCGCCGATGAGTATCGCGACCGGCGACCAGCTTTTTTCCTCCCGCGATCTATTTACTAATGACCGGCAGTCCTCGGCAGAACGGGGCGCGGCTCTCGGCTCGCACGGCCATAAATTGCGCCGCGTGACGTTTCGATTCCAGTCGAACATTTCGCGCGATAAAATATACACCGGCAGAGGTGGCCGGCGAAAAAGAATGGAAGAAACCAGTGGACGTCATCCGCGATTTAGTCACGTTCGACAAGTTTCCGGCGTTCACCCGAACGACGTCCTCGCCTGAATAGCTTCCCGCTTGCTGGTGTGTTCAGCGTATCTGACTCCTCGTTTGATAAACGTAAGAAAAACTGTGGTCTCTCTATCGATAAACGCGGGAAATGCACGGAATTCCTGTGATACATAAATTTCGCCGGAGACGATAAGCTGCTCGCAGTGTGTCGTGACTGGGAGCACAGAGTTTACTGTTCGGATAGGTGTGCCAATTTTTTGGACTTCGACGAGTGGATATTCTTTGAGCAGATGCGGCTTTCACTGTGAGTAGACTGCGGATCTTTATGGGAAATTAAAATTGTCTTTATTAAGATTCAGGACCTATATACGCATTTATTTTTTTTTTATCGCGTTAATAAGAAGACAGTAGTGCAATCTGTCATAAACGCATAAAATCTGCAGTCTAATTATTATATTTATAGCATCATAGCTGTATAATTAAATTTGTCATCATATTTCTCTGGATGACAGTTTCTTCCCAGGTATACTTTCAATTATATTTTGTCAAATTGTCACAGCGACCCGGTATTCAATTTTTAGCTCAGTCTTTCAGTGAAACAGTATATGAAAATCAGCGTCCGACTTAGAATCTGCAAACGCGCCAACAAGCTGAATGTTTGAATTCAATTTGCTCGCCGGGTTCCAAGAAACGCTGTCATTCGTTTCTAATTGCAAGTTCACATGTTCGGCTAGCGGTAAAGAGTTGCAATGCCGTTTTTCCCGTAAAGTTGTCGTGACAAGGCTCCATGTGCATCTAAATACGCACGGTTCGTGCGCGGCACACATCCGTCCGCGGGCGGCCGGCCGCTGTATCGATCTCCCGCGAAGCAAAAATAATACATTGTCAGTGGTATGCATATTCAGCCGATGTAAATATTCATAAGACGCGGGTGTATTGCCTTCGCGTTTGAGGCACGACCGCCGGTTATCGTCGTCCGCGGTTCCACGACGGATTCACGGTTACGTGTTAGACGGTGCTCGGCAGCGTGGCGATCGTTCGTTCGGTTTGTTCGCGATTTCAGCAACTGGTAGGTACGCCGTTCGTCATACTTTGCGATCGTATCGCGCGACAAATTGTTGTTTAATTCACGTACGGGAATCTGCATTTTATCGGGTCCTTTGTTCGATTTTTGCGCGCTGCGGGCGATCGTAAAGTGGTTTGGAACTTCCGAAATTGACGGTGCTAGAAAAATGGATGGACGTTGGACACAAAAATGCATCATGTTCGATCCGTGATATCGTTTATTGTCCACGGATTACGGAGAATTCCGTCCTGTCGTGTTTCAGTGTATTTTTTATTTTTATTCCGCACGCTGTTTCAATCCTTTATCGCGCGTGCGACGTATAATATCATTAGAATACCAACTGAAAAATTCACGGAGGAAGTGGTCGAATCACGCGAGGTATTGAAATGTTTCCGCATCATTTTCTTCACAGTTAGAATCATTAGGATAATTCGATTGTATTTATTTCTCAGACGAAAAGGAGGAACATTTTACGTTCGTTTTGTGCCCTTTGCTCGAGCGCTTAAACATTGACGGCGAGACAGCAGAATATTATACCGACTTTAAAAACGTACCGACGCTCTTTCTTAACAAGTTACGATAAATCTCCATCACCTCCATCTCCGGCACTCGCGTTTATCCGCATCAAGGTCGACCGAATAAAGTGTCCGAGCACCGTTCGGCAAAGATTCGGCGTCACGCTGAGAGAAAGTCGCAAAGTATTTCGGAGCAACGAGGAGCGATCGAACTTTTAATCGAGAAAATCGTTTCCAATTAGACTCCGCCGGCAGATAAAAATCAATCTTTTTCAATCCGTGGCTCGTTTCCGAGCCGCCGTCTGGCTCGTTCAAAGAGGCACCGGCAGGAAACACGATGGACACAGGGGATGAGAGTGTTGCACGGTGTGCGGCTGTTGCTCGTTAGCGGGCCACATTCGTCGGTTCGTTGGAGGCAAACGACGTCGCCGGACGATCGACTAAATTTCCTATGACGCGGTTTACCCGTTCGCCACCGCCAGGAAAATACGGTTAAGCTCTGATCACCATAGAAAACTGCCACACCTAGTTTGCGAGGGTGCAGCCGGCCCGGCCCAACACGTTTTCCGGCAAACAGGCTAAACGCGTTGCGTTCCGCGCCGCGCTGTCCATTTTGTCGCCGGCGGGTGTCGCGGCGAACGTTACTCCATTAATAAGGCGACCCATATAGCACCCGTGCATGTGCACGTGCATACTTGTCGATCCACACGTGTGCGCAAAATGCAGCCGTGCAACGGCGAGCGAAAATCCAGCGCGCCGATCGCAACCGAAACGAAGGGAACCGTTTAGCACCTTTAGCGCCACGTCACCGAAATATGGGT
>CM052149.1:13161960-13207405 GCA_028455555.1 Augochlorella aurata
TGCTGCCCAAGTATCGCCTCAGTGGAACCGCGCCTTAATTAAAGTATATATCCTTCTTAACAAGTAAGCTGTTTCTGGCAAGTATACTCGTCGCGAATAAATGGCAACATTTTGTGCTACGACGAGTATACTCGTCAAAAACAATTAATAGGTTAAAAAGTCAAAGCTGAGCATGTTATACGACGAGTTGCGCATTCGCGGAACGAACAATTACCTAGATGGCATACTTCTTAGGGTTGTTCGACCGCTAACATTAAAAGCTTACGTATCCCGAGTATACATCCTAGTAAGAATCTGACGAGTGACCTTTGGCCGCGAGCCTCGCGTGTTCGGCTGGCCCGGGTGATTTAAAACAGACGTATCGGTATCCGGAAATGGTTGACCCGTGCACCTTTAGACCGGGCATCCAGAAAGCGATTCGTTCTCCTTTTTCCGCGACACGGCAGGCGAGTTAGAGCCTAGGTCCGCCACGATTCGCAGGACTCGCCGCGATAAGGCCGGTGATCCATTACAGAGGGCATTCGAAGAATTTCCGCGAACAATGGCTCTGGAACGTCGCCGACCGTGGCCGTTTCTTCGAGAAGAAAGTTACGTCTCCGCTCGAACGCCGCCGGATTCCGCGTCGCGGATCGCGTAAGTTCGCGTTAACAAGCGCGGCGAATAGGAGGCCAACGAATTAATTAAACGCGAACGCGACTGTCGGTTTGGTTGACAAGCAGAGCAGCAGAGAGTGGAACGTGGTAAAAATTTATAGAAGCAGATTGTTCTTCTCCGAAGGATCGGTCGGACTCAACGAAGCCTCTTCGTCGACGCGACGAAAATCCAATTTAAC
The DNA here is from genome assembly GCA_028455555.1 of Augochlorella aurata. NCBI lineage: Eukaryota > Metazoa > Arthropoda > Insecta > Hymenoptera > Halictidae > Augochlorella > Augochlorella aurata. Next base: position 13,162,793 of record CM052149.1, read on the forward strand.
CGACGAGTGCTGCATGAGGGCCGATATATTCGCAGCAGCAGCTTGTGAATTATACCGGGCTGTAACGATCGCGCGAGCCAGCTCTAAATTACGTCTATCGACAAACGCCATGTTTTTGTTCTCCACGAAAGTCGTTTCGCCGGGCTCGCCTCTCCGGTCCGGCCCGGCCCGGGCCCGCGTTCTCGCAATATCGGCCCGATAGCATCGATCTCGCCGCGAAGACGAACGGCTTACGCAACCGCTGATATTTTATCTGCGTCGATGTTTTTTTTTTATTTTCCCGTTGTGTTTACTCGGGCCCGACGCAGGCCCGCGAGATTGCAACCGCGGTGCATTTGAATTTAAATGGGAACCGTGCTTACCCTGCGCCAGAGAAACTGTTTTCTTTTTCGTAATCCCCGAACCCGGATCGACGCGGGTGTACACAGCTTTGCCGCATCCGTCAATTTGACGGATATTTTGTAGAGCGTTCCAGGTATCTTTCCGGAATGTATGAATAATTCCATACACTCGTGTCGGTCTTGTTCCGTCTACTTCCACCATTTTTAACGATTGTTTTCCATCGAAAAGGACCTTTCCGAACAACAACCGCGAACGAAATTTTGAAATCACGTCGCCGAGATTTGCTCGTCAAAGTCGCGTCGACGAATTAACATTACATCCCGCATCGGAAAAGACCACGTGTAATTCGTCCATAAATAAACTACGACGAGTTAACACGTTATTTATGCTCGTTGTTTTGACGGATCGTGGAATATTTACGTACGTTAACGATACGCGCGATCTGCCGCGCTCGGATATTTACGCGAACGTTTAATTTCTCGTATTATCCAGCTGCTAAAATTAATTGCGAACAAATATTTATTGCGGCAATATGTCAGTCATCGTTTCGTTTAAAATAAATCATGCGTCGATTATAACGACGTTTACGTTATTACTGCGCACGTTATGCCAAAACACTGACGCAACGTTTCCAGTAGCTACAGATCGCAAAAGTTACGGTCCCGTCAAATTGATGCGACAAAAATTCGGTAGAGATCGTGGTTCCATTTCCTTGCGAATATCATCGGCGCTCCTAGATATGTAAAAACAAAAGAGCTCTTGGACGAGTTCGGTTGCTCAGCGTCGTTCCAACTTTCGAGGAGCTGCAATGTCCACAGGACCGTTTCCGAGGATCGTTGTTCGAGTCGTCGCGAGCGCGGAGGAAGAAGAGACCAAGCCGTTTCTCTGTCTGAGCGGGAATATCCGTCGCGGGAGACCGGTCACAGGGCTTCAATGTGGTTTAAGGTCGGCGGTTAAGGTACTTTGAAGCGACAAGCCCGGGTAAACCTCGGCGGAGCTCTCGAAGAGGGTTGGCAGGAATTTTTCCTTTAATTCGCTTCTCGTTACTTTCTCGCGGCGCCGTCGAGACGAACGACGCTCGTCGTCGATGGGGTTTCGCGCGTCAAAGACGATCCCCGGCTTCCAATGTTCCTCGAACGGGTTCTCGACCAACGCCATCCGCTGCAGCCCGCTATTGTGCCGCTGGAATTTCTGGTATTGTCAGCGAAGTTTCACCCGGCTTTCTTTCCTCGCTCAGGTGGGAAGAACAATCGAGAGGAGACTTTTTGCTCGGTACAGTTTCCTTCTGCTCCCCTTCTCGCCTCTTTGATTCCCGAGTCGAGCGACGACGCGCGCCACCCTGTCTTTTACGAGCCCGGCATCGCGCTGCGTAAGCTACGAGGGGGAGGGAACGTGTGAATGCCGCTTTAGAAACGGCGACTGCGAAACGTCCTAACGACCGCCGCTGAAAATCTTCCGGTCGCGGGACAGATAAACGGGTGGTTAGCGCGACGAGCACACCCAGTGTCGAGAAACACCTGAAACGCTTCTGTTTCCATGCTCTTGTGCCGGTGCTCGCCGAGCTGCTAACTTGTCCGGGATTCGTTGGATCGGTCTGCTTCTCGCCGGTCGTCGATCCCGGAATTATACCATTAGATTTATCACGGCGATCGATCTCATTTGGAGTTCGACACTCGGAAATTATTAACTATTAACTATACTATACATATACTATATAGTAAAATTGTTGGTATTACAAAGACACTTTTCGTAGGAAATAATTGAATAAAGTTCCGAAGATGACAACGAGTTAAAATAAATTGTGTATTATTATTAATCCTAAAGCATCCTATACGTCAATTATTTTTAATATTCGGTAGGCTTAGCGTTCAAGCATCACAGAAACTTTATTCATTATCATTCGTGTTTGAGGTTAATTTATAGCTGCGAAAGAGGATTGACGAAGATGCAGCACGGATGAACTTTAGTCTCGTCTTCGCTAGCCGTTGGAAAAATGAGCGGTCCCGCATAAATTCTGCTAAAGCGAGCAATCATCGTTCGACTTAGGCGAATTAGGGCCAATATGAAGTGCACAGGTCAACTGGCAAACGAGGCAGGCCGCCCGTGATACAACGGTGGACAGAAAATTCGCGTGGTTGATGTGTGTGCTGAATGGTTACGAGCCGCTGCTTAAATATTGTGCTAGAATTAACAGGGGCGTGTCGGGCTCTAACGAACCAGCTAGAACGAACGAGCAACCAGGTCGAGCCACGGTACTTACACCGAACAATACACCGGCAAACTTGAAAGGCTACATGTCGTCATAAGTAATTACGGGAATGTTTACCCGAAACGCGATTGTTATCGCTGCGCGATCGAAGTTTCCGCGCCTGGTCGGGCATTCGCCGCTGCGAGAGCAACTTCGCCAATTCTCGCGACCCGTTTCAGAAATTTTGGTAATTTTGCGCAAATAGAATCGCTGCGAACAGAACTAATCGCAGCTCGTGATAGGACGCTCCGGTTCGTGGATAGAGAATCGCCTAAGATCGTCTCCTTGTTCCTTCTCGTAGAGTAGGGCTCGGAATAAAGCTGCACGCAACATCGATGCCGCGAGGGCTACGCCTCCTGACTCCCATCGCAGCATTTTACTAAATCTTCACACTTTATTAAAAAATCATGCGACACGTTTGATAATTAATGGAAAGCCTCATACGCTACATTACAATATGAAAAAGAATTTGTAATTTGAAGCTATTAGCTCGGTATCATTCTCGACTCAAAACACATTATAATTCGCGACATTGCGGATTATTAAATCGAATTTCATTCATTAACAAATTTATTATTTCTGGAATATGGTCAAGCACCTCTTTGGTTATTTTGCCATTCAATTCGTTAGTGAAAATGACTGATATAATCAAAAATATGGAGTAACTTTTCGAGCACGAATATTTCGAGAAATTGTTGCAGCCGATGAGTTTCGTTAACAAATTAATTGCTTCTCGATATTCAATATTTACAAGAATGCTCTTTGCCAATGATATTATTAAGCACTCTATTTCGTCGTATAATTTCGTAATTGAATTAATTCATAACGTCGAACAGACACAGAGAAGAATACACAAGTTTTCCGTCAAAAATTCAAACAAAAAAATTTGGCAAATAATTGGCTAACAATAGTACGTGGGTGATGTGGAAATCTATTGACATGAGGCGAGCACTTATGACATCGATGTTGGGTGGAGTCTTGTTCCAAGTTCTGTCGTAGACGAATCTGCAGGCGACTGTTCAGCCAGTTGGACAGGTGTGCACGATTGCATCCGATTTTATGGCATTCTGAATTCTAATCTCGTCGTCTCTCCGCCGTGGAAATTCTAAACAGGTGATCAATATTTTCTGCAGTTTACCGGTGACAGGCGCAATCACGCTTCTTTATGCAGCTTTGTTCTCGCACATAGTCGCAGGTGTGTTCGTTCGAAACTTCCTTTGGAAATGGAGGAATTTCTTTCCAGCATTCTAATTATAGCTAGACAAATAATTGCCGGAGCTGTCAGAATTTCAAATTGTCAGTTGGATATAGATGACTTGGGCAATATATTTTATGGCAAACCATTTTCTTCGTGATTAAAACAAATGGAAGCTTTTCAATTGTAACAATTGTTTAGAACAAACAGGAATGTGTATATATTCATTGCGTGTCAGCTAAAATACTTAAATATTGACGTCAAGGAAACAGATTCGTATTCACACTTAAAATAATGGAATACCATACCTAACAGGTTACTATTAAAATCTTCATTTCGAGTCAGACTCGTCCAAATACGGCAAAGGGTTGAACGATATTCCGGAGTGAAGATGTTTGCGGAAAAGGCACGAGCGACTTTTGTGATTCGGACAAGGCATTCATTTTCCGCGAGCCCGACGTTTCTAGCGCAGCGTTCCGCAGTGTTTGCGTTTATCAGTGTCCAAGATTTTCGATCGCAGGCACATAACTATCGGTAGGAGGACGTGGAGAAATGGGTCACGAGAGAACGACCGCAACAGTAAACCTAAACGCGAGTTACCCGCAACATATTCTCGGGAACGTTTGCTCTTCTTTACAGGCGGCGAGCACGCTAGAAAAGCGAACTCGGAATTGCGGGCCGTTGATACTATCGTTTACTAAAACCGAGCGTTATCGCCGCGGAACGAGAATCGAAACATACGAAAAGAACTTCTTTACCGAGTCCATAAAATTAATTATTTACGGAATGGCAGAGAGGAGGGTTGCACGGAACGTCGGGAACGCTCCGCGGAGAAATTCAAGAGGAAACAGTCGGGTCGCTTCTGTTCGTTCTCCCGCGAGTTTCGGGACCATCAAAGCAGCCGACAGGAATTATTCCGTTCCATTTTTATTGTTGGGTATTGCTCCTCGCTCCGTCCTGTACAATTATGCTCGCATTAGTGTTTGGCTTTGGATTTGCGACTGTTCCGATTGTTACGTTGCCGCAACAGAGAGTTTTCCAAGCATCTGATGGATTTTTCTCCTGGCTGTATTATTTAAACTCGTTTTATTATTTAAATTTTTATATATAATAGCTATATAATTTACATGCAATGCATATAAATAACAAATTATTTCTACAGAAATGATTTAATGTGTCGATGAAAAATGGTAGAGACCTTCAAGCATTCCAGATTATAAATTATATATAAAAATATATGTAATAATAATAATAATTTTATATGTACGGTGACAATTTTGACACGGAAAAGGGGCAAGTCTCGTTGCATCCGATTCATAAGGTAAGAAACCGGTTCACCCTATATTTATCGGCGTGCCGCGTCGATTATAATAAATCGAAATATTTATTCGAACCCCATCGCTCGTATAAAACTATAAAACGAGGCATAATTCGCCCGACGCGGTCTGGAAAATTCCGATCCGTTCTTGCACAACCCGACTTTTCTCGATCCGGCAGGTTCGACATTTACATCCTGCAGCGGCGCGTTCGCAAAAATCCGGAGAACGACAATCCGCGATAGTATTCGAGAGCGCGCGAACGGAATTCCTTGCTGCGCCATAAGCGGCACCGGGGCAATAACGTTCGTCACATTCGGCATATAATTACAAGTCACGTAACACAGCCAACAAGATGCCGGGCGAGGATTGTCACGCTGTAAAACATGCTCGCGACGGGACGCGTTCACGCGTGCCCCGCGTACGAATTTCCGTCATGAATCCTTAATGCCGCGACCCGCTCCGTATCGCTCCGCTCCGCGTCATTAAGTGCCGCGTCTTGGCAAATTACACAAGGCATCGCCACCCTCGATGGACGAGCGGTTCGCCGGAACCAACGGCGACCCAACGGCGAAGCGTCGGCAGAGCCGGAGCCGAAACCGACGGCGCCAGCGTCGCGTGTAATCATCCCGGCTCGGCCTTAACGCGGCTCAAAACGCGCGAGGTAATTGGCTATGCCGAATTATGCGCGTTTCGCGAGACCTCGCTCGGCGAATTCAGGCTACGGGGGTGGACTTCAAAAGGGATAATGGGCAGCGATTTGCGCTCCGGCCGGGGAAACGGCGCGGGATTGCTGATTTCATGCATTCGCTACGTCTTTCGTCTTCCGTGATTAATTGCAATTTTATTCCCTTACGCAATCTTTGGCATAATACCTTCGGACTATTCGTAACTCTCTCTCTCGTACAATCGTCAAAGTGTTCCTTACAGAATGGACAATTAACAGGAACAATCGTAAGCTTTATTTAGCGAAATCTTTAATTTTAATTTTAATTTTTATGCAAAATTGGTTCAATGTTGAGACTGCGAATTCCTCTAGTCGAGACAGCATTATGATTGTCAGACATCGGGGACATGGCTGCGTCGCGCATCGAAGTCTCCGAACGTAGCGCATATTAATTACTCGCACATTCTCCCGCACGCGAACGCGGGGTCGTCTATGACCAGCGAATACAAATACCCACCGCGAGCATAATACGTATAAAGCACTCGCAACTCTCGAGCGTTTCTACACGATCCCGCATAAATATTCATTGTCTGCGTGTTCATTTTTCTAGGACAGTTTGCGTCGCGTTTCAAAGATAGGTCCCGAGGCCTGGGACGCGGAAGAAACGCCGTCCTCGTAACAGAACGTGCCGGTAATCGCCGCGCGATATTACAGCTCGCGTTTCGGACGGTCTGCTCCGTTTCGAAATGGACAGCGAGCGGCGGTCGCGTTCGTCCGAGTTTCTGCTTTTCACTAATGTCGTCGCCGCGACCCGGGAACGTTAACTCTGTGACAGATCAATTTGGTAGTTATTATTATTGCCCACTGCGGGCCGCTTCAGGAGCTCGGAATATTTAATTTCGCCGTACCTGACCAGACAATCCAATTGTCTGTTCATCGCAGCTTCCTTTGTGTGTCGTTTCCCCTGCCGAGTGTTCCGAACGATGAAGTGCAATTTACTCGGCGCATAGAAAGGAATACCTTCGCTTCCGTTCTCAAAGCGCCGCTCGGTTTTCATTTGATTCCGCCCCGAAAATAATCCGGCTTAGCCGACAGTGCCGCGGATAGATCGCGTTCGCGGCGCTTTCCGCGATTAGCTCGGCCACGCCGAACATTTTCTATCAAATCGACGGTAAAGCTGGCTGCTCTACCTTTTTCCTCAAAGCGCAACAAACAGCCTGCAGTTTTTGACGCGCATTGTACACGCGGAGCTTTGCTGTACAGAGATTTATATTGGAACGTTCTGCGATGCATTTGTTCACACCTGGTACCAGCGCACGAGTTCGATTCGAGCTGCGATGTTCGGCGAAGTTGCAACTGTAAATATCTGAAGCTCGCGAAAACGCTTTTTTTTTCTTATAAAAATTAATCCATGTTTTACCAACTAAGCAATCGGTACACAGCACAATTCCGCAGTGGTTCCGCGAATCATCGTCTAGATTAAATCCACATACCGCGGTAACAATTTCCAGGCTCGCTCTCGGTTATCCGAACAGTTAAAAGAAGGTTCCCCGATGGCAAAATTGATCGCGTTCGTGTATCGTTTATCAAGTGCGGGCAGCGGTAGCAGTATCGCGTAACGCATCGACGCCTCGCCGCCATTAATTGTCCGAAAGAGTGGTGCCGTAATTTACCGGTTCGGACGAACGCGGTCGAGACAGACTCTGCCTCCTTCGATCGCATTAACTCTTTCAAGCATACGATTATCACAGAAAATAAGAACCCACGTTGCGCAGGATCTACCGTTACCAAGACAAAAATTCACTCGTCAACTACTTGCTAATGCGTTTCGACTTGCGCAAATGTTTCTCTTCGCTTATTCACAGTATTGTCAACTAATGGAAATATTAAGCTGTGTAGCCTATGGTAAGTAACTTCAAGTTCTCCAGGCGGCTTGAAATTGTATATCCCGGCATGCGTAAGGAAGCGAGCAAAAGGTAGGACAGTTTTTAACCCACTTAACTTCGTAGAGCTAACCGATTGACCGTGTTCGTGCGGATCGGGGAAAAGTCGGCGAGCCCTCGAAAAGAACCGCTATGAGCCGCGATTCGATATACTTAGGGCCCGTGTACAGGAATAAATCGTCGGTGTTTTCAGCGGGTTCGCGGCGCGGCGGGTACATGTTCCAGGAAACGAGAGCTCGGCACTTACGTGCTCGTAATGCAGCGGATAAGGGTGAGGAGAGCATGACCGGTATGCGCTTCTTCGTGAATCTAATCCCCGAAGCGGTGAAACGCCGCCCACGCGAGCCCCGCTGCATCGAGATTTTCTCGCGAACACCGTGCTCGCCGCTCGCGAGACGCGGCTGGAAAAGAGAGGGGAAAGAGAGGGAAAAGAGAAAGGAAGAGAGGAAGAGAGGAAGAGAGGAAGAGAGGCAGAGAGGCAGAGAGAGGGTAGGAGAGTATCGGGCCTCTCGAGAAAGAGAGGAGGAAAGACCACTGTATACCGGTTTTCGAGGAGGCCGAGGCCGGGGGCGGCGGAAGTGACGTCACATAGGGGGCCACACGCGCATATCGCGTTTTACAGCCTCTCTAAAGACAATGACCCATCCTATACTCTCCTCTGCCGTCCGGTGCCGCTTCTTACGTGAAACGAAAGCTGCGAGCTTGTAACGGGAAGTCCGAAACCGTTCCACGCAAAGTGCTCTCTGTCGAAAAAACGGAAATTTAATATTCATCCTATGCTACACTGAATTTTATTTTTATATCATGCTGCCTTTGTTTCGTACGCGAAATTGGTAGACTACGGATTTTATGCATCAGCGATAAAAATGAGTGAATCGATAATTATAATAAGATAATTATATAATAATAATTATTATGAGAATGGATATAGAGTCTATAGAGCTGCTATATCTTTAAATTAAAGAAGGCAATTTTTATTTCGCATAAAGATCCGCGGTTCATTTATGATAGCGGTGTAGGTGTACACTGTTTTGCATTGCGTCATCGTAATTACCTTGCATGGATTAATATAAATGGAATTATGCGAACTGTTCGGTCATCTAACCAAGAGGTAGGATTTTTAACGTAACGACGATTGTATTATTTTCTTTGAAACGTAGCGTGTAAGATGGTGCAACGTGGAAACGCAACGTGTAGTTTTACAAGGAGCTCGGTAGAAAATTGTTTTTTAATCCGGCTCCTTCTATGGGAATACCCTGGGGGCATTAATTCTTTCTTGTAGACGATGCTGACACGAGAACCTCAGTTGGATACTACGAGGAATTTGTAAGAATTTGTAGCTAAACGCTGCAGGGGCCCGACGCTACCAAGAGAATGGACTCGAGGAAATGTTCTTTTGTGCTGGCACGCTTGCAACCGCTTCCTTAACACAGCAAAAGCGTACAAAAGGTATATTAAACGGTGATAAAAAAAACGCCGCGTAAAAGAATCTATGATAAGATCTCCGTTCTCTCGAGAATTTTGCACTCGAAGCGCCGGTGCGTTTGTGCTGAAATTTTTGAATGTCGCTCCGGCGAGCGTCGAGGGAAATTCTGCGATTCGATGCGAGCATGCGAATGGCTACTACTCCATCGTCCGCTTTCCGAGTGGAAGTTCAGAAGATAATTATAAAACTTCGAATTTATTAAAAGTTAATTTGCGCGATACAAACTGTGTAATCCACGCAGTCGCAGCGTACGCGGGTATGTAAATTAAACCGGTGCACGGTGTAATGGAACTTTAATGAGATTCTTACTTCGCTTTTAACTTCTCGAAACTCTTAATAGAAAAGATAAGCACCCGGATAATTGTTTTCGCAAAATAACGCTGGACGGTCTGCATCTGCATAGAAATGTTCAATCTAAAAGCAGAAACAGCCGAGATTATCGTTCGGCGGATTTCACTGGGAAAATTGCAGCTCGGTGGAGAAAGATCGCGAGATATTTGCTCGTCAACTTTCGACCGCGCTATTAATAACGAACAATCCCGTATGAATGAAAGACGAGATGAGATACGGGATTTCGGATCCCGCGAGGAGGAACGCGTGGGTATTAGCTATGTATAAGAAAACAGCGGATGCGTGGATGCATGCATGCATCTCGCGCCTCGCCGCGCTGCGCCGGGCTCCGCCGGGCTCCACCGGGCTCCGCCGGGCTGTAGTGGTGCATGGGCTACGTGGAAAGGCATGGTTCGATGGAAATTATACGGTCCGGTGGCCACGGGCCGCCGGCACTATCCCATGCTCTTCGTTGCTTATCACTTCGGCTCGATAACCGGCGAACCGTGGAAAAATCTTCCTGTCTGATTCGGAACCATCAATTTTCACTTGGCGCGCGTGCCCGTATCCATATTGGCAGCTCTCGCAAAAAATCTGAACCAGGCCTGTGGGAAATACGCTGCCGGAAATAGATTCCCCGCGATCCACTGTGGGAAATCGACGAGCGTTGATTACGTTGTTCGGACGAGGATTAAGCCTCGACGCCGCTCGTATTTCTACGGTATCTTCCATCGACGCGATTCTTTTTCCTATCTTTCTCCCCGCAGTCTTCCGATCTCGCCAACATAATTTATTTTCGATGGGGAAACACACACGGTTCGTCGTCAGTGTCCGCATACGTTCCGAGACTGCGCGCGTAGTATCCTTTTTGCAATTTGTTCAAACAACTTGAACTTTTATTTATGCATCTGAGTATATATTTTTCTTTCTTGAGTTTTATATTCACGTTTCTTGTGTTTTATCCGTCCTTGTGCTAATAATAATATTATTATTATTATTTCATAGAAATCGATCCCTGGGATTTGTAAATTGCACCATGTGGAATATTGTGAGACATTTGATAAATAGTTTATTTCCACAACATTTTGTCAAGCGCATAAAATACGCAGTTTACGTTCGCGTCTTCCGAACACTTTTGTTGCAGTATTTGAGAAGACCAGCAATTACAGCCGTGAAATAATAAAGGGTTCGGAGCTAAATCGGTCGCTTCCTCTATCTCGGACGGCGTTCTTCGATCTGTGCAAGAGGCGGGAAATGTTTGTGGCCAGGCTTGTGTAGGTACGATTCCGAGACGTTATCGAGGGCACGGAGGAGGGTTTTTCCAAGGCGGTCGCGCTCCATCGGGTAACGACTTATTAAATCTCTTTCCGGGAGAAAATTCCCTTCGAACCAATTCTTATCGTCGCGTGTGTCGACGAAATCCTATTTGTGAGGCCGGACAACCACTCGCTTTAATCTTCCTCCGGCGAGGCGAGGCGCGGCGAGTCGAACCGGTAATACCAATTTGTAGACGGTTGACTTTCTACTTCCGCTAGCAGATAACACAAAGCCCGGCTGCTTGTACTACGAAACCGTGCATTAACGCGGCCATCGAGAACCGTCGATTTCGAGCGGGCTGCGCCGTTAACGAAGGAAAACAGCGGTATCGATCTCGGATCGGGTTCCCATCGATCCTCTCCGCGCTATCTTAATCATGCACGATTACAGGAACCTGTTTACACGAGCTGTAAAATTTGTTGCATAAATAAAGAGTTTGCACGGCCGAACTCCGATCCGGGCTGCTCCGTGTCGCCGCTGCTTACTCGGAATTGTAATGGCGAGTATTATCGGAGTGTGCGGCGGACGCCGGGGCAACGATTCTTCCTCATTAGCCGTCCTGCGAGCGTCTAATTAAGTCATAAAGCTTTATATGCGACCGTTTCGGAGTTAATCCACCGGCCCGATCGAAAACGATTCCCCGAAATCGAAATTCTTCGTCGACACTTCTCCGAAAGGAAAAACGACGATGTCGCGTTAATCGGTGCAAACTGGTTTAAAGGTCACGCGGAGTAATTGCTTGGTAATAGTTTCGACAAAGAAAAAATAGATGCTGATTACAATTTTTGGGGTGTACGAGTGAGTACGTTCCGATTATCCGACCGATGTTTACACATGCAGATGTAGCTTTGTTTTGTTCATTCATGTATGTGTACGAGTGTTTACTAGAGTGAGTAATAATAACAGGCGTTTACCTGTTATTACAACAACAAAAACAAAAGCGTCAGGTATGATGAATGGCAGAGGATCAGTGAATCGACTAAACAGTTTATAAAGTCTTGTTTTTAAGCTAGTATCATTGGATGCAATATGTTATTTTTGGTGCTTAAGATTTAATAAATATGTATATTACAAGGAATATAATAAATGAAAGATTATCAGACTTACGATAATGTCGTTGTTAAAATAAGAATAGAAAAAGAGATTAATAAAAAGTGGGAGAAATATTAGGTTGCAGAATTGTAAACAGTAACCGAAGGAATATCTGACAGATGGGTATGAAGTGCCAAAACAAGTAGGAACGATTAATTATTTGATTACCGATATTGCAATAAAAAAACTCCTAATCGTTGCAACTTTGAAGAAACTAATACGGCAAGGGCTTTTCAATAGCATGTTCCTCTGAAAAGATATTCTGCTATGAATGGAACACACCTGGTATAACCAAAGACCGTAAGGGCTAAGATCATCTACTTTGCGGGAAGTTGGTCGACGAGCATAGGTTTCGGATGACCGGTATCAGCTCGGTCCTAGATCGATGATGTCTCGTCATTCCGTGCGCTGTCGAGCATGCCTCGCGAGCCGCCCCTGCATGGGCAAACGGTTTCCATCTAACGATTAGCCGGCAGGACGATTAACCTAAATTCGCTGCGGGCGCACCTGCTCGCGGCGCACGGTTAAGCCGGTCTTTTGTGGTTAATGATACGCGTTGTCTCGTAGGCGCGCGGCAGCCCGCGTTCGCTTGTTAACATTTAACCCGTAAGAACACGGAAAATTCGGCGGACCCCGCATTCCCGGCTCGGCTCAGCCGGCATTGTTCCGCGTTCTTATCAATTCGAGAATTATTAATCTGATGGAATATCTCCGGGCCTCGGATATCGGAACGGCGAACGACTTCGAGCCTAGATCCGACGATATCGCTGACTCATTATCTCCGGGGCGTGTATTTGTCTCGAGCTCGCGGTCGTGTAATCAGGATTGAATTTCTGATGTCGAGATTGTGTGGGATGCTGCGCTGCGGAGAGAGATAGATAGATAGAGAGAGGGAGAATAACTGAGGGAGAGAGGGAAAGCCATGATTGTAAATGACAAATCTCGCGAATGGTAATCATACTCTTTGCGTGTGTGGCTCTCGGTTGCGAGAGATTCGGTGTGTTGCGCGTCGCTAAAGATTAGCTCGGTTTTATGCGGTTAGGCGAGCTGGCTGCGAAGCTTGTTGCCGTTTTGAAACTTTCAGGTGGTTGCCGGTAGATATGAAAATACGATATAGATAGGAGCAACATGAAAGTCTACGGAGAGTTACTATTATGCTATTAAACTGCGCTAAATCGTCATGGTCTTGCTATCTTGCGCGATAGCGTTTTCCTCCTTTTTCCTTTCATCTTTAACGATTGCACGCGTGTAATAAAGATGACCTTTACGATCGTTATTGCGTGGTCTTTTTACGCGGATTCGCGGTGCGGCGCGGCTCATTTATATGTATGAAGTTTGTCTTAATTTGGGTTCTTTAAATTCGTCTTAAGTCGACGTGAAATTAATGTCGTCGAACTCTCCTTTTTATTGCTTCTTTCATTTCATTTCAGTTACTTACTGCATTAGTAAGGACGACTGTTTCCCGTTGTTAAGATTTATTCTTTTTACTTAGGCTGCATTCCGGCGATTCTTGTTTCGGAACGGGTCAAGCAAAGGTATTGTTGAATCTGTCGTTCAAAAAGTTACGGATTATAATGCTACATTATTATTATTAATATTATTAATGCGAATTTCGTTAAGTCAACGCGTCGATCGCCGAGATATTTTATTTATAATATTACAGTACCTAATTTGGTGTAAGCTTTTTATTCATAACTAGTTAATATTTAATATCTTAAAAAATGCCAATGCTTCGTTCTACTTAAAATTGATCAGTAAAAGAAATATCATTTCCTTAGGGGTTGTTCACCACAGGGCGGTATCACGTTACAGTGACTCGATTCGGACAAGTCGCTGTAAAATTATTATTATAAATACTGCGTCGCAAAGGCGGGAAATTTAATACTAACCACCTGAGAGGACGTCAATTAAGCAGGGCAGGGAAAATTTGCGCATCAGTCTCGGGAACGTCCGAAACTTTCGAGGTCCGAGGTATTTGGTACTTTGCAAGCCCCTGGAATGTTTGAGGCATTTAATATTCCCTAGAGTTCCGAAATATCCAGCGGAATCTAAGAGAATCCGAGGACCCTACATGTTGCGGAGGTCTAAAGATGTTTAGAGCCTTCGAAACTCTCAAGGATTCGGTGGTTTCTATTGTCTCGAGGTTGCGAGAGTCTCGGCGGGACTTCTAACTTTGACGATTTGTGATCCTCCAAGGCTCTAGACCTCCTTTGAGCTGTTTCACTTTTCCCTGCCTGTAGAACTCGACTATATGGCTTCGGTGACACTTGACTGCAAGGTATAGCGAGCAAACCGACGTTTCGCTCAGAGCTCTGAGTCGTAACGTATAGAGCTAATAGCTTCGTGTTTCCGCTATTTTCATTATAGCATATCCTCGAATTAAAGAATCTGTTCAACTATTTTCTATAAAAGTGTCTTAACTTTAGCAATTTTAAAATAGAAAATGTAAAATCGGCCATTTTGATCCGCACGTTATGTTTAATGTTAACTAATTAAATGTTGGAATTTTTTGAACAGTGTATAAGTTAGTGTAAAAAAATTCGATAAAAGCAGTATCAGCAGTATTCCGAAAACGCTGTTACCGGAACAGGCGAAGTCGCGATTATGTCATTAATCGGTAAGTAGAAATTGCGCAAGGACACTGCCTCTTCATCATCCGTCCGCTGCGTTTTCGCAGCCGAGTGTCCTAGAAACTGGAAGGCAGCTCTTGTCGCGGAGGAACGCCGAAGTTTCTCGAGAGAATAAGCGAGCGCGGAGCCGCGGCATGCTATCCATCAGCAGCCGGATGGCGGATGGTCGGCGTGCATCACGTATTTTTTGAAGCCGAGCGAGTCGGAAGCGTGCGCCACTCGGCGCCTGGTTTTATCGCGGACATTAGTTTCGCTCGGCTCGGGCGAGACGCTGTTTCGACGCGGATCGGTCAGCTTGCGGGTTTCTCGGCGCCGTTTCTTTCCATATTCCCGCGCCAGAACGCGAGTAAATTAAATAACATTCCGTCGCGTTGAAAAATAACTCGGCTCGATGTTCGCGGTGGAACATCCTGGAGGAATCCTCCCTGGAGGATTTATGTCGAAACTTTGTTCCATATGATTCTCGCGTCTCGCCTAAACCGATTTTCATAGCGCGTCTACCGCATCGCGAGAATTTTCAAATATCGCAGCCACCTTGCGGCTCTATCGAGTGACTTTTATCAACAATTTGATACCTACCTACGGAGGTAGAAAACCGTATATGGAAACTGCTGTCGTGTTCGGGAGCAGTTCGTTATGAACTGGAGCAGAGTATTAAAGATGGCGGAAGAATGAATGAATTAGTGCGTTTATCGTTTCGTTGTTTTAATCGTTTGCGTCGTAAATGCGTAGTCGCCGCAGTTTAATTACGACGCACATGCTGTACAGATTTAACGAAGCAAATCTGCTCAACAGATTTATGATCGTTTTATGATCAAGCGGAAACAGACCTCTGTCATCAACCGTTTTCTCTATAATTGGTCTTCCTACACGCTCCATACATCGACGCAAGTTAGGTGTCACGTTTATTCGACGTTTAATCAGGGCGAATAAGATCGTGTCCCGATAGATCTAATGCGTGTGTAACGGTAAACGTTTATTCGAGACGAATAATCTCGCATCGGACAGAATCGTTCCTCATTAGTCGCGAATAGATCCAGGGACTCTCGGCATTTTTTCTTTGTTCCGGAGGATAAAGCCCGAGAGAGGGCCGCGTTTTTCGCCGAGATTTCCGGCAAGACCCGTGCCACTCAACGGTTAACAGCCCTCGCGTCGATCCGACGTCGAGAGAAATATCCTTTAACGCTTCCGTATCGGCGGGGCGGAGGCTTTTTTCGCTGTTCAAACCCCATAACCCGGAGCACGTCGTATAAATCGACCGGTCGCGAAAAAATTCGGGCTCGCGCGGGCTAATGCGGACCGGCGAGCATAAAAGCGTGGAACGACGACAGTTAAAGCAAAGTTTACCGTCGCGATGCGAGCCATGGAGACGGTCGCGCCTGAAATAAACCGCGCGTAGAGCGGTTTTCGAGCTTTTTAAGGAGCATTCGAAAAGAAGCGGCCGGCTCCGCAAGTTTCCCGGGCTCGAAGTAGCTCGGCTACATTGTTGTCCCCGGCTGCGTACGACCTAACTGCTGTAATCAGGTTTTATCGCCGCGCGGGGGTCTCGCAGCGGGAACCAGCCCTAAAGTCGAAGGCCCGCGAAATTGGAAACGCCGCTCGTTAACAGCAACCGATAAAATCCGGCGACTCGCGGAAATTTACAAAATATTCCTCTTCTGCCGCGGCGCACAGTGGGCAGCAGACTCGTTTATCGCGTGCAAAATTAAATTTTTGTGCTGCTATATTTCGTGAAGCCTTTCTATGCGCGTATTTGACAAACCTTCAAAGATTAAACATTCAAAGTATTAGTTATTTTAAATAATTATAGGATAGAGTCGAGACTAGTTTATTAGTTTAGTATCTCGCCGTGGAATACCGCTAAAATAATTTTGGAAACGAGGAACGCGTCCGCAGTCCACCGTGCGCCGTCGTCGGTATTCCGTAAACGTTTTTCTGTTTTCATAATATTTCAGCATCGAGCGCACGCGACGAACAAACGAACCGCATTTTTGGGTTCGCGGGGCGCCGCGGCGACTTTCGCGAAAAAATATTTTCATACGCGCTGCGAAAACCGTGCTAAATGAACGGGTAACGCGCGCGCGCGCGCGCGGTGTCGCCAGTATCAAAATAGTTTCTTCCGCGGTTCGTTCGGGAAAAGCGTAATTACATTCTCCGCGGACGCCGGGACGCCGATAATAAATGTTTCGAGCGATCCCAGGAGCGGGCCTCCAGAAAATTATAATCCTTCATTGTCCTGGCGCCGCGCTGCTGCCGCACCGCCGCCGCACCGCTGCCGCAGCCGCCTCGCGGAATTCCCTGGGAAATTTATAAAACCCGGGGATATAGCGTGTGCGAATTAATTTATCGCCGGAGCTAATGTTGCGGTAAGTATTATACCTTCGAGAAATGGGTCTCCCCTAGATGAATACCTTCTCCGCAGCCCGGTGTCCCAGATTCGCCGTGATGCTGCGGATATCGGGTCTTGAGAATTCTTCCAGCTAAATGTTTTTCTAACTATTAGTTCTCTGTAATGAGATAATCGGCCGGGACTGCGCTGAATATCTCGGCTGCAGAAACCCGCGTCATTCCGGCCGCGCGGTAATGATCCATCGGGAAACAGATGACCGGATTCTTGGTGGCACTGCAATTAGTACTTGCAAACCTGTGCAGATGTCCCACTTTTTCATACTAGTTTTTTATAGCAGCCGAGTCCCTCTGATTGGTGTTACACGGCGCGCTTGTGCAAACGAAAATATCGACCCGCTCTTTTACGATCTCTATAATTAAATATATAATTGAATATTTTATCGCATGCCAGTTATTCATCGTTGACATAACCTCGCCATGCGACAGTCGGTTGCGTTTAGGGTTCGGTGATTTTAAGGAAACTCAGAGCTCCCGCGCCAGCCGAGAAAGCATCGACGATAAACTTCCTTTGGCAGCAAACAAATCATAAGCCAAGAAGTCAGTCACCTGGTTACCGTCAAGATCACTCTACTCGTCCATTCGCAGCGCATCTCCATCCTCCAGAGCAGCCTCCGCATCGAAAGAGGATGTGCTCGCAGCTACTTCGGTGGTCATACGTAACCAACCAGGTTCACAGCCGATCGGTTGTGTAGAAACAAATCAAAACAGTTCACACCCCGAAGATCTAAAGCGGAATCGCTGGTAACAAGCCACGACGGACACAGGCGTCCCATTAAGATCGCCGTGTATCCGTCGACGAAGTGGCCGAGACTCCAAACAATCTGCTCTCTCGGAGTGTATCCCGTCGATAAACGAAAGCAGATGGGAAAGGAGCGTTGAACTTGGGTCCGCAGAGCTGAGCCGAAGACGCGTGCGAGACGACGGTGCGTTAATAGCGATCCGTAGATCGTACCTTCGACTATACGATACTATACCTACGGACGCGGCTTCGGATAATTTTCCGAAAGCAAAGATAAACCATCCATGTGACGTCACCCGTGGGTATAAAATATACAGGATGTCCAAAAATCACTAGGAATCATTTAAAATAATCCGCGATTTTGTTTATGGGTTATTAAGGAAACACTGACCAATGAGAGGCGAGCTCGGATGATATATATTTAATACTTATACAGTACAGTCTTGGATCACAATAACAAAGGGAAATTGGTTTTATTAATCCTATTAATATATTATATATAAATTAATATTATACATATCGGCCATTTTGAGTTGTCCATTGCCACAGGTGACGCCAACTTTCGACGGTGATCTTTGATTCACTGGATTCTTGGATCTCTTATGCACGTACTATACACAGACCGTGCGTCCGATAGCATGTATATATAGTCTAAGCATCGTACGCAAGCAGCTAGACGCGAAATGGGTCCGCGAGTACAGGATGAGTCACCTTGGGCGGAAGGACTCGACAGGACAAGACAGTCGAGAGGAACACAGGACGAGACAGGGAGTCGAAGCTCACGGGGGATCGAATTCTCGCCGCGTCTGCGGATTATTACGAGTCGCTACGCGTCCCTGGAAAAAAAGAGACGAGAGGCACCGTGCCCGGACAGCTCTTCCGTCCATTATCGACGATCCCGGCTGCATATACGGCGCGAAACACGTCCTAAAACCGGTTCTCGATCGGTTCCACGAACCGCATGCGCCATCGGATCCGGGTACCCACACGACTCCATCTCCGCCTTCCTCTTCTTCTTCCTCTTCTTCGCGCGAGCTCGAGCGCGCGCGCGCGTCCCTAACCCTTCCTCCTTCTTCCTCCTGCTTCCTCCTGGTTCCTCTCTCTTGCTCCTGGTTCCTCCTGATCCCCTTCCTTCTCGTTCTTCGACTCCATCTGTTCCGAGCAGCGGCTGGCTAGGCTTCTTTCCTGCGCCGGTTGCAGTTGGAAGCCCCGACTTCCGCAAGTTGGCCGCGCGGATGTGGGTTGGACCGGACTCGCGCCTTACCTACGCCATATTTTAGGTGTTAGGCGCGTTGTAGGTTGGGCTCCGCCATGCATCATCGCATTATCGGCCCGGCCGAACTTGCCTTTTATCCCGGAACGATCGGAATCGCGACAAGTCGAACCGCCTCGATCTGCTACCAGTTCTAGAGATTTTCGTCTCTGGTACTACCTCGTCGCTGCTCGCTGTAAAAACAATTTTTCGAATTTGTTCACCGACAGCTTTGATTTCGATGCGGTCTCGTATCGCATGCAATTTCTGGTTTACCGCGGTGCACGTGGATCGCCATGCGTTCGTAAGAAATTTTAATAAAATCCACGAGGCTTTTGTTTTATCTTTTTTTTGTTTTTTTTTTTGTGCGTCGACAACATGAATATGCATAAACATGCGCAGTCTAGTTACGCGCTCCCTGAAATTTCCATGAAGTCGCTCATATTTGGGGCTGTTTTATTTGCCGGAATGCGGTTTTTTTACATTTTTGCTTTGAATAAACCGCACCTCCGTAGCCTCTATTCAGGCAAACCTCTCTTCTATTTGCATCCAACTGTTGCTGTTCACAAGCCGGCCGCATGAAAATTTCGAGTGCTTCGTGCGACTTGCAATGGGCGCAGAATGTTTCTTGCAACAACTCTTTTCGTCCGAAATTCTTTATCATGTTTGGGATTCGTGGCTCTAGCGGTTCAATGGAAGCCTCGAGTATATATCCATACCGTGGACCTTTATTCAGGGTTTCCATTCGATTCTTTTGCCGACGCGGTATCGACGAATTCGTATCGTTAAACAATTCGCGTCGAGCGGATTTTAAGGGGCGGCTCGACGCGTCTAAAGTTTGCCAAACGTCCATTACAATTTCCGGCGTGTTATGCCAGATTCGTGTGCGCGCGAATGCATAGAATCGGTCTATAGCGTTCCGCCGAGATGTAAACTGAATTAATTTCGTTCGTAACGCGTAAATGTAATAATAATATAGAGATGCTCCATTATGATTTCGTGGAATGCGCGTGCACGGTTCTGGTTTAATCAATGCACGTCAGTTTCCATGAGGCTGTGCAAGCCCCGCTGGCAACGCCGGGATTCGACGAAACGAATTATTTACACAGAACGACGAGAACCTCGGCATGTCGGAATATAAAACTGAAAAATAATGGGAAGATTATAATGTTTCTGCGGTCATTTGCATGCCGTTGTTTCGCCGTTGTTTCGCCGTTGTCGCCCGGATCAATTTGTACCGCGGGACGATTTCGGCGGGTTCCCCGTAAATCCGGTTATTGCGACCGGTTAATAGACAATTCGCGGGATAATTTACGCGGCTGTTCGCTGCTTTTTTATTGATTCGTTCGCCGGCGATTCGAATCGGCTCTCGGGTTCCTTCGCGACGCCAAATTGTTTGCACGCCCACTCGGCCAGACGTTAGATTGCGCCCTGGAAAAATTAATATCCAGCGAGATAAGCGGCCGGAAAATATAGAACGGCGATAAAACTGTGGCAAACGTTCTTTGGCACTTAATGTCCGGCGTGTAATTTAGCACGAGTTCGAGGCAGTTAACTTCCACTTTGAAGTACGGTGGCCCGGGAAATTAGCTATAAAGCAGAGTTTGTGTGTAAACTTTTCTAGTTGTAAAACCGGCTCTAAGGAGCACAATAAATATATCTTCCCTGTAATTATTATTTTTAATTAACTGTCCCATCGGGTGGAACGAGGGAGCGGGATAGAGCCACGATGGAAGCTCCGTGGGATGTAATTAAACGTAAAATTTAAGTGCGCGATGAACCCGCACGTCCGCGGAGCGTCCCGTTGATACGCTCGCACGGATAAACCGGGCCCAACGTCGTTCGTCCACATGCTTTCCTCGCATCGCCGGGATTAATGGCAAATAATCGGAATTAAGAGGCCTCTATATACGATCATCGAGCATTTTTTTACGGAACCATTAATGAACCTATCAATTCCCGACTGCGTCGACATTTCCATCAGCCTTTGAAGAACGCGAGATCCAAAGTAATAACCAGAGTGCGGATTTTATGCAGTTATGGCAAAAGTGACTAACTGAGATATAAAATTATGACCACATCAAACGAATTTAATAACGTCGTTAGAATATTTTAAATTCAACAAAATTATTAAAAGAAACAATTAATTTTTACTTAATTACTGCGTCTTGCGAATTGGAAAAATTTTATTTTGCATAAAATCCGCAGGCTGGAAACAACGTATTAACTATAAGTAGCTTATATTTTTTTATTTGTTCGAACGTCTTACGCCTTAAAATGGGCGTCTCAAAGCCGTCCTCGTGCTACCACGGTATGCTCGTGAAAAACAGCCAACCGGTCGGAATATAAAAATACAAAAATTGATAGACGAACTTATGCACCTTCGTTCTACGATTTCTGCCGCGTCTTTAATTCCAGAACGACGTTCCCGTAAAATTAGAGACGTTCCTCGGGTTTACGAGCAAGCGGAGTTCGAGTTTCGAAGCAGTTTCTTTTACGCGCTGTTTTATTCGGGCCGCAGCTTTCTTCTGGCGAATCTCTGGAGTCGGACACGTTCCCCGTTTACTGGATTCCTCCGAAAGCTGCTAACACGTATACGTATAGCCAAAGGAAACGCAGGCTCGCGGCTCGCATATGAAACGGCCCGGACACGTGGAACTCTAATTCAACGCACGTGTCACACCCCTGCGCCGCGACACGTACAAGTTTCTTCCCTGGTCGGGCGCATGTAAACTAACTTCGTGATACGCGATAAATCCCGCCGTTTGTCGGCCGGCTGCGAACGGGCCCTAGTTTGTTAAACGAGGTTCCGGCAGCGGAGCCGGGACGCCTCCGAACTTCGGCGAATCGACGGCAGAGTCTCGTCGATGGCCTTTCATAATCCGTTTAGTTGAAAAGTGCCCGAGAGAAAACTTCCTTGCGGCTGGAACAGCCGGCCGAGCTCGTGCTGCTCTTAAAAGCACCTCGCCGGAGAAACTAAGCGCCTGTCGCAACAATTACACATCTATGGGCTGGCCATAAAAATAGCTTTCCGCTCGTGCCGCAGAAAATGTAGCTGCGGCAAGTTTGTGCAAATAGTTAATGAACATTATTCGTTTCTCGAGTTCAATGGGATCTCGGTTGTCCAAGATGACAGAGCCATCGTTGGTGTTCGGATAACAGAACATTCGCCTAGTTTGGTAGCTGGTAGCATGCGACCGCAAAGATTTAAACGCTGCTTTGTCGAACACTGAAGGAGCAATCGAAATGTTTCCTCGCCTTTTGTCTCGCTTTTCCACCACTTTATTTCATCAGCAATATTCAAGAAATAGCAGAAGAGTTTAACGCGACCATCTATCTCGATTCATTTTATAAAGAATCTCTTCGGCGATTACGTTCCCACTTTAATTCCGTTTCGCGCCACTCGCGAACCGACTGCAAAAATGATTGGGCAATTTGTCCAACACGTTCGCTTTTAATAGCAATTTCGCGGTTCATTCTTTCTGCCGTCCATGCAGCGACAGTCCAGGAACATCCGAGAGGGGCTACAGAGCCCTAAACCATCGGTGGACAGGGAATCCCTCGAAATCGCGGCCCAAGGCCCGCGAAACCTTGCAATTACGATCAACCATCCGGCCGGGCTGTCGAGGGCACGCGTGCAGAAAAACACGCAATTAATGGACGGAACGGAAGAATTGATAAGTATGTAATGATAGGACGGCGCGTCGCAGCCGATCGATCGGCTGTAATTACCGGTAACACTCTGCCGCGATTGGTAGCACACGTCACGCGACCGTAGGAGACTGCGAGTATTGATCTCGAGAACGATCGACGCTGGAAAAGTATTTGCAACCTCGCGATACAATTGTCAAGATAAACTTGCATAGTGACACGAACTATATATTATTAACTTACAGAGAAAGTGTTGTTAACTTGGCGCTCTAAATATTAGAGGATTAATCCCTTGACTATAAGCGTATATATAGCAACTGTAGGCTTATAGGTGCTCTCAGTGTCACAAACGTAAAAAAACGCCTCAATAAAATAAATTAAAAATGATTCAACGATTAATATACCATGTTTGAAACTCGGCAAACTTGATACAGATTTTCGTTCGATCTTTCGATCGTCCTGGTTGTGTCGTATTCATCTTCGGCTCGATTTTGACGAGTTTTTACTTTTTTGGTCAAATGTTCTAACTAGTTTGCAGGTGTGTCTGAAATCGTCTCGGTCGGAGGCCTTCCCCTAAACTAGCCCGCGAAAAAGGCTGCTAGAAATAAGTATGACGTGTTATATGACACCGCCTTAATGGCCGACGATATTAACACGCTAGCGAGCGCGATTTTTTAGCCTCGATCGAGAAAAAGTCGATCAGGGTACGTAGGACGAGGCTCGCGAAACCGAGCGTAGAAGAAGGAGGCGGGATATGCAAAGCTTTTAGCCGCGGCCATGAATGTACCCATCGAAACGAATAACTTTCGCGGCGCGACGCTATCATCCGCAGATGATACATAAATCACCGCGAGTTCGGTACATTGTGGACTTTTCTCACGCATTCACGCGGCAAAATGGGAGAAACGAGCCGGAACCGTGGTTTACCGAGCCGTGCGATACATTCGATACTTCTGCCGACTCCTCCTTCGACAATGCCGCGCCGAATCTTCGAGTTCGAACATGATGAGACCCCTGCAGTCGACGCAGGCGATGCTCGACCTTGTTGGACGATCTGTATCTCGGCGACGCGTTTCTTTGTTAACCTTGGACGATCGCCTATCGGATGTAGAAGCTATTCAGTGGTCCGGTTTGGAGAATTCAGTGACATTTAGCCCCTAGCCATCGTAGATATCGTGTCAGACTCGTTATGAAAATTTGGAACGTGGTCCATTAAATATGGATGTCGCTCGAGTGTGTTAAATCGAAATAAAATTCTCGTAGAAACATCGTTGGAAACATTTTCTGCCGTTAACCAGGCCTCTCCATATTAATCTTACTTTTGTTTGTTACAGGTAAGGCACTCGCAGTGGAGATTCAGTGCGCTTCCTTGACGTACAGGCGGTAACAGGATTTACCTTTGTTAGTAAGTAAAGCTGATAGGTTTTTACTTTGCGTCGCCGGCTATGGTCAGATCGACGAGACTTCTTCGGTCTGGTTTCCTTCGTCCCGCCTTCGCCGAGCGTGAATAACTTTAATAGAAGCTGATCGTCGTCGCATGATACACTACACCGCGCCCAGGGATGGCTTATAATCGGATAATATCGGATCGAAAGTCGCGGCACGTTTTCCAACCGGATTGCCAGCCGAGCTATTCGGATCGCGTTGATCAGGCTAGATGCGGTGAACAATGCCGACGCGCTGGTATTATACTGGAAATCTTCAAAATATCACTCCGTCGCCGTCGTTGCTAAACCATCGGACAGGATCACGCGATCCATACAGATAAAATTTCCCTTGCAACGCCACAGCCTGTTCCCCTCGGTCTACCCAGCTTTGAGAAAAGATGCGTCATCGTCATTTCTGCGTCCGCTGCACCAAATATTTTAGCAAAGTTTCTGGAAGATTCTTTGTCACGATTGGCTCAGAAACGATTATTTCATTTCGTCTCCAGATCTTCCCCGCTAATTATAAACGCATCTCTCCCCATCCCATAGAAGAGCAAGCTAGTTATTTATTTTTTTATTTCTTTTATTTTTACTTAGAATTAAAATATAAAAAGAATTAGTTAATTTTGCTTCCTTTTTAATCTTGCATATTACTGTTCGTTCAATAAAAATTAATGGCACCCATGTATAAACGACCGCAAGAGGTTCATTCCATCTAAAACGAGAACGACGATAAAATTTCGCCACAGTGAAGTGTCGCAAACGACCTCCGAACGAAATTAAATCTTCGAATGCCATTACCGCGAGGCGAATTAAAGTTCGTCCAATAAGACTAGATTAAGAATTCAGAGGTTCGTCCGACTGTTTGCCCAGTGTCCGAGGCTCCGAGGATCTCGAAGAAGGTTCGAGAGATCGAGGCGGTCGCAAATCTCGCAGGTACCTGGACGACCAGACAGTGCCGCTTTAACGCCGGTAAACTCGAGTCCGACGAGGTTCGATTTTGGTCAAGTGGCTCGATAAATCCACCCTTGCAGCCCTCGCGCCCGAGTCCCGAGGATTATTTGTTTTCGAGCCGGTTCCTGCTCGATTCCGAACGCGCTCGATATTTTGAGCGCGAAGTCGATCGTATTTCATTTCTGTCGGAGCGGCCGCTCGTCGACGCTGATCGACCGTTCGATTGGATTCTTGAAACCCCCTCGCAGTTGCTCGAGTGTCCGGCTGTTTTGTTTATTAGGTGCAAAGCTTCCGGCTATCGTTTTGTCAACGAGAATCTGGACCAGGCGGTACTGCAAAAATTTCAGGAAATTCGAGTGCGCGACTCGATAGAATTTCAACGAACTGATTGACTGCCGATGATCGGTCTTAGCAGTTTCATTTAATTTAATTAATTGTTAATCATTGTCATTTCATTCATCATCATTATTAAAATTGAATTCTCTTAATCCTCGTAGAATGGTTCGTCTGTTCATTTCTACCATAAACGCATAAAGTCCGCAATTTATTCCATGCATAGCTATATAGAAGGATCTACTGCGGAGGGTTTTCGAAGCGACCGTGTTAAAAAATTAATCGGAGGAGCCATGGAACACGCTGCGATCTCTTCCACGGGGACCGCGGATCGCCGGAGTTCGAGTTCGCATAGGGCTAGAAGCAAGTAGACCGTTGTGGACATAGGAGGTTTATCTGGGATTATATGCGTACCATTAATATGCAAATCGGTTTGCACTTTGTGAAATTTAGTTTGGTTGCACGAGCAACACTGCGCGGGGAATAATAATCTGTTGTTACCTGTAGCACGGTGTACCTAAACGCTGCGCAAATAACATTTCCATCTGTCCGGCAACGGCTCGGAGTTCGCCGAAATAAAGTATTTCCCAGTTTTTCCGTACAGGTAATCCAATCATTCTGGAGCGCCATTGGTGCGCAGGGTGAAAGTCGTTGAAATTCCGCGCGACTCCGATCTACCTGACACAGTTCGCAGTTTCCGTGTCAACAGAGTCTCGTCTGACGAATCGAAACTTTTTTTCCATCGGGCTTCGAATACCGCGTGGGCGGAGATCGATAGCGTGTCGGATTCCGTTGAATCTGTGGCAAAGAATCGACGCGATTCTGGACATTTATTTCACGATATGTACGTGTACGTCGATGGTAGCAAATTCACGCAATAATAATCGTGGCGCGTTCGTTCTCGCATTATCTTCCTGCTTTTGCTGTTTATTAAAACAGCAGCATAAACATTACAATATAGATCAAGCATGTGAAAGTAGATGTAGAAATTCTATATTTTCTAAAAATTCCATATTTTTTAACATCGTTCTCTATAAATTCACTTGCACAAATACTGTTATGTAACAATCAGCTGTAAAGAAATGATTTATTAATACAGGTGTTTCCAAGCAAGACATACCGTTCCATATTCAGTACACCAAACAGTGTTCCTTATTAGGTCCAGGCTAGAGCTTCACTATTTTATTGCAATTATTTTTTCCATCGGACAGTGGTATAACAACACTTTTAAGTTGTAATAAAATCGATGATCGATAATAGGTACTTTTAGCTCACCGCCCTGCATATGGCCGACTATCAGTCAGAAGTACGCTAATTAATGAGCAAAGTCCTGTTACCGCGAGGGGTACAAGGCCGCGGGTGTCCAGCCGAAGGCACTGAGGGAACAATCACAGTCGCCGAAGTTTACGGTAATCACGTTGCATAGTATACAGGCCGGTGGCAAAGCGACAACGCTACCGTTCGGCAAACTTCGGGCCCCGAGACTAATTCACACCGCAGATTGAAAATCCCCGATCCGCGACTCTTGGTCAGGCCCATTGCCATCCGCAGACTCTTTTCTCCGCGCGCTCCCATTTCAAAATCGTTCAGCGACTCGCCCGGCAACTTTGCTCTCCGTCGAGGAAGTTTAACCGATTTTCCTGATAGAAATCCTCGGTTCGGAACTGCTCCGGCCCGAACTTAACTATTCGGGTCCCGCCAACAATATGGGGGCGGAGGGCTCCATTCCGATCGAAGCATTTCCGAAAATTCTGCGAAAACCACCGAAGAGCACTTCAAGTGGCGCAGATCAGAGAAACTATGTTGCAATTCGAGTTGAAACGACTTCGAGTGGAAAGGGTTAAATTGTGTATTTCTACCAACTGGCGCGTCAATTTGTATGAAAAGAATCAACATGAATAGAGAATGTTCGTGACAATTTTTCCAGAGGGCAATGAAAGCAGAATTTCTATAGAACTTTCTTCAGTTTTCTAAAAAACTGTAGTCTTCTGAAAGGAGGAATGCTGCAGTCGTCGAAAACGCAATCGATCGGCCGAAACGCTAGTCAATGCTCGCACGTGTATCCTGTGCATGGGCGACTCAAAGAATTTCGATCGGCGATTTCACAAGACCGAAACAGCTCGCAGGAAAAGTCTACTCGATCGATTTTTCCTAACGCGTCGCGCAGCTCCTCTGGGAACATAGAGCAGTCCGAATATGCGCGCCGCGACGCTCTAGAACTAGGCTCCCACAAAAGCTTTTCATAGTAACGAGTTTCGAGTCGAAAGTGGACGACTATCGAACCCGAATATCCTCGAAAAAGAGTTCGTAATAGAAATTGAACAACGTTCCCCTGCCCCTCTAGGGGCGCGCGCCGGCCAAAAAAAAAACAGGCAACGAGTGGATAGCAATTTGAAGCAATTGTGCACCTTTCACGAGTGTTCCGCCGAGCGTTTAACAAGCAGCCACCGTCGAGTTCCGTCGCAAGAATTCTGTTTACAAAGTTGCCCGCGCGCCTTACAGCGAAAAATACTCCGACTGGCACTCGTTCCTCGAGAACTACGGTTAATTAAGGGAACTTCGCGCACGCGCCGAGATATCTGCCGGATGCAATGCTTGGGAACGACGTCGCCGAATCGCGTTTTACAACTTCGCCTCCTACGGTTTAAAAGTTCCGACGTTACAACGGCCAACTCCCACTTCTCACGGTATCGGGCAGCTAAACAGTCCGATTACTGCGCCGCTTAATATCCACTGCTTGGCCGACGCGAACAAGTTAAGCACTCTTTGATAATTTACTTTTTAGTTCAAATAAGGTTTATCACAGTGGCGTATCCTGTCCGACAAATTCATTAAAATTTCGCGTCTCTGTCGTCACAGGCTGTTCGTTAATTTTTCAAGCCTCGGCTGTCGTTATGCAAGCCTCTGTAGAACTTGTTGATCTGTGTAAATTAACTTTGTGGTCGCAGATTTATTATTCGCATCTCTGAAGCTCTGTTTTATTCCCTTGTCGCAATTTAATGCGGTGCGCCGTTCAAATATTTGATAATTTTTGTCTAGTACTGAACGCAGCAAATATATATTAAAATTATTTTCGTACATTTTCAAAAAATTATTATTATTATCAACAATTATTCTCATTATTTTCAACAATTCTCATATCGCATAAACGTCCGCGGCTCAATTATCGGATTTGCATGGACGAGTATATTTCCAGTACCCGATGCATTAAAAATCACGGCCGGTAGTAAAACTGTTTTACCAGCAATCAAATTATTTCCAGAATATTAGCCCGTCATCAGGAAAATAATTCGCGGCTATCGCGTACCTGATTCCCGCGTCCGATAACGATGATCGCGCGGTCGCGCGACCGCGCGTCCCGAGTTGGCAAAACAGCGAGCAGTGTAACAGCGGCGCGGCGGCTACCGACTAATAATTAATTAGGAGACGCTTGGGTCTCGATGATTGGGGCCGTTGATCGCGTTATCGGTATCGCGGCATAATCATCCGAAAGCATTAGGCTCGGACGCGTACGAATGAACGCGGCATTATCCCGGCTAATGGGAATAAAATTGTTGTTCCTGGGAGTCGGCCGTTGCCGAAACCCCGCGAGGCTCTCCCGGCTAACCCTCTGACAAAGCCGAAAGTTTGTCATCCGATATCGTGGATCTGCGCATTTCGCTGGCCGATAATCGGCGCTGCGGTGTCGGGTCCTCTGTTCTTTGTTTGCTCCGATACACGCTTTCGGGTTTCGATAATGGGATATCCTGATGCTTTTAGTTACGACCGACGCGATGGCCGGTTTTAAATCCTGCCGGATCCGCGGATGTTTATTTTGTCGCGACGTGCTCGTTGTTTGTCCCTGTAATCGTATTAAAATGCATTCGCGACTTCATTTTTAACCCATCGTCTCCGGCGTAATCCTCGGCGAACTGTACATTCTTAATCCGTCGGCGAGCGCGAAACCGCCGAGAAAATTGCTGCTTTTTTTTACCGTCGCGGGTAAAAAAATTAATGCGCAATTTCATTCGAAGATCGATGCTCGCACCTGAACATGTAGTAGCAATCGATGCGTAGTATTAATGTTTTTATGCAAGTTTATCTATCACAGACTGCTTTAGAGAGAACAGAATATACAAATGTTTTGTCATGGAAGTCATCTGATGTAGGACATTCGGGATGTCAACAACTATAAAAACGTCTCTGTTTCCCAAGTTGTCTATTTTTTATTTTCTGGTTCCATCGTCCATACTAAAGTTGTATTAAGAAGCACTTGTCTGATTTACATAAAAAAAACATTGAAAACATTAAAAAACGCCTCGGAGACGTATTTCGAGCGTCTTCAAGCCGTCTTTAAGACGCCTGTTATGAGATGTCAGTTTTGCGACGTCTTTAATGCATTTTAAAGACGATCCAAAGACATCATTTTAACGTCTGAAGTAAGACGTCTTAAAGACGTCTATTTTACGGCGTTCGGACCTAAAATGATCGTAAAATGGACGTATAGTACGTATTGAGTGAGTCCATTAGCACGATGTAAAATAGAATTATTAATGCTAATTGCTACCGAGCAGCTTGGACAATAAACAACCAAGCAAAAAGGAATAGGATTGTTAACAATTCTGATTGGAAGAGGCGTTAATAAATCAGAAAATATTAAATTGCAACAGAAATAATAGCGAGTTTCATTTTCCAAATGGCGGTGCAGGTATTTAACAATTAACATTCGACGAATTCGCGTTCTCAGTTATTATCAGCCTTAATGACGGCCATTCTATTTAACCATTCGTGTTATTGCTATCAGCTCATACTCGTTCAATGCCTGCTGCGGAAGTTTATGATACGGATAATATATTGCGCTGTGCTCTCGCTCCTTGAACCGATAAAATATTTTCAAACGGTGTCGGCCGATATAATTCCGTCGGGCCGCTCTCGACGGACAATGGCGAGTAGATAACGGTGCTAAAGATGTCGGAAGGGGCGTCGTTCTAAAGAGGAAACACAATAAACATCGCCGAGATTCAATTACGAAATGAACGCAGGTACGACGGTTATTTTCGTGCTCTTTCCGTTTCGAGGTCAACGTTACGGTCGCGTTATCGCGCCATAAAGGTATATCAAATTCAAATTTCCCCCATTCCACGGCAGCTTCGCTAGGATTATAATCGTCGATCTGCGACTAAAGCATTCGGCGTAGACGCGTCCGTCGCTTTATGAATTATCATTGCGGCGCGTTGAATTTTCGATGCTGGTTAATTCCCTGCCAAACGCGTTCGAATCATGCTATAAAGGTGTCCTATAATTTCAGAGAAAAAAAGAAATGAAGAGCAAAAGGAATTATTGAATGTTGCAGTCGTGATTTAATATTTTCGATTCTATTTCTTGTTCACGGATGTAATTTAATATTTTGCCATTCGAGTACCAGAATTTTTCAGTTCAAATATAATTTATTAAAAACATTTCTGTATTTTTAAAACAGTATTAGTAAAATTAAAAATAATATTTAAAAAAGAAAATGTATACATGGTTCAAAATATATGTAAAATAAATATAATATATAATTCAATGATAAGTGTATATTATTTATCGTTGAATTATAATTAATGTAAAGTGTTCTGATTTGTCGCAGCAATTTCTGAATTCTACAGAACTGTTCAGATATACCTCGTACATTATTGAATTAAGGAAACGGTGTCTCGCAGCGCGAGGTCAACCGCGTTTTCCAATTTCATTTTCGACGTCCAGGAACCGAGTTAATCCACAGCGATCGATCACCGGATAAGACGAACTCCGGAATCGGCCATTACGCCGCGCGTTCGCTCTTTATACGCGTTTTCCATTTAACGGGCCACCGTGATATGTATCGAAGGCTAAGGGAACTGAAAATCATCCCTTTAAGCGCGGTCATTCAATTGTTAGTGTCCTGGAATCTATTGATCCTTTACGATGATCGCCCTCGTAAAAACTGTTATCGAAGACTCGATTCGCAGCTTTAGTTGAATAGAGTAGAATCGAGTTCAAGATAGGAAATGGAAATTCCTTTCAGTCATTCATAATTAAACTGGGGATTTTATGCGTTCACGGCGAAAATGGCTGAGCGAAGTACAGAACGAAGACATTAGAAGAATATGAGAAATATTTAAAGGATTGTAAGATATTAAAATCGACGTGGGCAATTTTTATTTTGCATCAAGGTCCACAGTTTATTCATAATAAAAGAAAATGTTCGGAAAAATACACTAAATCTTTTCAATTATTTGATCTTGAAATCAGTTTAGAGAAATGGAATCTGGAGAGCTATAATTTCCAGAGATACCTGAACGAAGATGGGCTATTTTTCCATAAAAAATTTGCTACATCCGCTTAATTCTGTGGAAATTATATTCTAAATTGGGCTTTCTCCATATTTATCCACGAAAATAGAGCAAGGTGAGAAATTAAATATGCGGCATGATTTACACGGTGCATAAAAGAAATTCCACAGAGACGGCCACGGCAGTTCCGTGAAAATCCAGGTGTATCGTGGCCTGACCGCAGAATTTCTAATTAACGGCGGTTTCAGAGGGCGTTATCGAACGTCAGTGGCGCACTTTGACGCAAAACCTGCTCGGTGACACGGGTTGCTTCGACGTTCGAACGGCGTCGCGAGCCGGTCGCACAACGAAGAGAGACAAGTTGCGACAATTAGGCTAGTGACCAAGTATAGGGGCGCATCTTTTCAGCGTTTTGTACGCTGCCATCGACAGTCTTCTGACCACATTTTATGCATTCTAGAAGGACAAGAAGAAGACAGTGCTCAAAATAATATATGGGTTATTCGTAGAACATTGTTATAGGATGAAATTTGTTTCGGTTATTTCGACTATTCCTTTCAATAGGCACGAAGGGTCCTAACCCTTTTATTTGCATCGCGCGAAATCAGCGCGCGAGCTCTATAAGGTCGTGGCTAGGTACACGACCCCTGTTTGGCCGTTTTTTACGCCGTTTTCTCCGTCATTTGTCGCACCCGATTATCGATAGCGGTGTAAAAAACGCCGAAAAAAATGTCCACGTAGCCACAGCCTTGTCCCCGTTCGGTCGTTCTTTGTTTCGGCAGGGTCGCGTCGCTCCGCCTCCGAATATCAACGCGGCGTTAATTGTTTCAACGACTTTCCGTCCTCTGCCTTTCCCTCTCTTTAAAAATCAAGCTGTTTTTATGCGACAATTAAAATTTCATTGTCCTCCGATGGCGCGAGTTACGGCCGGGTTTTACGACGCTATTGTTCGCCGCTTTTATTTCCTTCCGCGAGGCTGCGATCGGGAACGGGACCGATTCTCTCGGCGTTTTCGCGAGCACGCGCGCCCCCTCTCGAGCGCGCAGGCGATGGCTCGCGTAAAAATTAACGTTACGATCATCGACGGGAGGAATCCGTCCGGAGCTGATGGAAACGGCGCGTTCGATCGCGCGTTACGCTCTCCTCCGCGAATTAAATCGCTCCGGACGATGTAAATCAAACGTCTGTTTCGCGCATCCTAGAGATTCATCCTGTTCTATCTCCTCTCGCCACCCTCTTAAAACCGTGGTAATTGTTCGTCTTGTTACGAGAATGAATATCGGCTTTCCGGAGAAGATTTATCGGTCTACGAGTTTCGCTACTGTCGATATTCCGAGGAAAATTCAGCCCCAGGCCCCGGAGCCGGGTTAGGCTGTTACGACTAACCGGCTGCAGCGTAACTCGCGCTTAGGTCTGCAGAATGTCGCGGGTAAATTGCAATAACGCCGTCGATGCCTGAAATTTTGCGTTCATTCGGTGCACTGAAATTGTTCGACGCTTGTTATCTGTCTTAGAATATGTTCAATCGTAAATGTGATTGTTCAGAGACTTATTCTAGTGTATAATAAAACTGGGAAATGCTGTTTAAAATAAAAACTGCCAAGCTAATTGTTGCCATTGTATCTATATTTCGTTTCGTAATTTTTAATACTTGTTGACGACATGTTGCAAAACCAATCATAATGTCTTCTACATTTTTAGGAAAAAATATTTAAGATTTAAGTTCTATTTAACATAGAATGTGTTGACATAAATCTTTTTAATAGCATCCATCTCGAGTCACGTCCACGTACGCATTTACAAGTGAAAATTCCCACGGTTGACAAATCGATGCACCTTCGAAATGCACAGAATAACCAGAGCCGGAAGCGAAAAGCTGCAAAAATGTTCGTTTGCAACGACAAAAGCAGCAATCTGCCGGCGACAAAAAGAGAAATAGAGTTGGACCGAACTAAGTTCGTAGCGAACTGAAAGGGGTGAGAAATTTTGCCGGAGAAACCAGCTATTCGAGAAGTTTCAGTCGGCCGAAGCGGTTCGGGCTCGCTCATCGGCCTGCGAGTATTCTGCGAGAGGAGACCGGCCAAGAAGCATTCGCCGTCGACAATCGGCGAAACAATTTTCTCGCACCTTCGGCCGAAAGGCAAAGGAAACAGCTATTTCTCCGGGGGAAATAGGGGTGAAAGTTTCGGCTTTGTGACGCGCGAATTCTTCCGCGCCCGCTTCTGCGATTGCACGCGTGATTTAAAGGCGAGAAGTACCCGGTGAATCGAACAGGAATTCCTGGAGACCTGTGCATTTTCTGTTCTTTGCCTTTGTTTCAATTTTAGCCGACCGAATTGCTCGACTTTCGAGTGTTTCAATCGAAAGTAACTGCGCGAGTTTCGACTGCGTTTTACATGCATCGATTCTGCTTCTAGCCATCCGGCAGAAATTACTCTTTTAATATAGACCATTTTTATGAAGGCGCTCCATTTTTTAAACATTTTATTCGTTCAATTATTTTATTTTGTTCAACTTAAAATTGACCAATAAAAGAAACTGCGTAGCGATAGATTATGAACGACTTACAAAATAAACGGTCCGTATCTCCACTACGTTTTACCGAATTAATAATAGTGTCTCTTCATCAATTTTACACGTCCTACTCATTTGAATGCGGTGTACGCGTTAATTGCTTCGTCCTCGTTCATCCTCGTTAGAAACGTTACTGCGACATACATACATTTTCCAATATTTAGAAAGTCCGATCTATACGCCGCTTCATTATCGGTGGCCAGTGCCGACAACTTCGACAAACTATCCATTTGTCCATTATACGCGCGTCTTATCACTTTGTCAATTTGACACCGAGGGACAAATTGAATTCAAGAGAACAATGGTCGAGCAAAAATCGCGCGGCGGCGCGAATAATAAAATACTAGCGTAGAATAAACTCCGTTTTATGGAGTAACTTTTATACAGAAACGCGAAACATACTTTTTCGGAGAACATAAAATCCGGTGATAAAATGTAGTAATATACATGGAAAAACAGGGGCGAAATTATAGCCACGGTTGAAAAAATGGGAAAATCGTAGGAGCGTGTTACAGTTTTGTATCGATGATTGTATTCGGATTTCGTTTCTGTTCTGTCGCTCTCGATTACAATCGGGCGCGCACAGTGCGAATGTTAACGAAAGTACGATTCGATTGATCTTGCCGGTCAATGAAAAGCTGGTTCACCGAGGCCCCCGACCTTTTCCCCGGCGCCGGTTATTCGATTTCTCGTGCAACAGATACACCGAGCAATCGGCGGGGCAGTGTTACGCAACGCGCAGCCCGGGATGTATGGAGCGGATTGCCGCTTCCCCGTCGGCCGATTCGGCAAACCAATAATTTCAGTTCCCGTAAATGTTTACGAACGCGGATAGGTAAGCTGCATTAAATCGTGCCCGGCCTGATGCGGTAACCCGCGAGTGTGACGTTGCATCCGGTGCCAGATAATTCGTTGTTGGAACGTTAAGCGGTTCGGCCCGCGGATTACGGGACGATGCCGTTGAACTTCGGGAACGCTTCCAGCTCCTTTCGAGGAGGAAAAACTCCCGCAAAATTATTCTCGGCCTGCCTCCTTGGAACAATAAAAAGTCACTGTTAACGTTAAAGTGCACAAATCCTAAAAGTCGCTAACACGTATTGCTCTGCAACGGCAAGAAGTATTTGTTTAGATTTTCGCCATTTTTACTGCAATTTTTACTGTCCTTTTGAATTTCAGCGAAATTAAAAAGTTGATGTTATTAAACTGGGATAGTCACTGCTGTAAACTATAAATTGCTTGTATAAAGAAATATAAAATAATAATAATATAAAATAAAAATATAAAAATTATATAACAAAAATTGCCTGTATCGTCGGCTCAGTTTAGAATTTAAATTAAGAAGCGAGCAAGTTTGTTTTAATTTTATCAGTAGATGATCTTTAGGATCGTAGATCGGGGATGTAATTTCGAGGGAAAACCTTTTGAACGAGTGGGACGTTGGAAGGGCCATAGATCCTATCGGCGGTCGCGAGGATTGATTATGGGCTGAATAAAAACACGAGGACCGATCTCGGCAAAACGACGAACACGCTGACCCGATGCGTCAGGTGTTAGAAGATTCATGACCGACCGTTCGTTCGCAAATGACGTCGTTACATAAGTACACCCGTAACGGACCTACGTCGCAGGATGAAAGACACCCTTAAACTGTGGTGTAATCGACGCGATCTTTGTATAAAGTCATTTTAATTTTTAACCTTGAGATGTAGCGAATCGGTTCACGTTTTACGCTCTTTGGCGATATTTGGAAATTTTTCTCTCGGAAACAGTGAGGTATTATCCAAAAAGGGTTTGCTCATTTGATATGACGTAGTTTAGAGAATAGCTCGTAATTTTATCAGTTGGAAATATTTATTGATTTCAAAGTTATTAATGATATAAAGGACATGTGAAAAAAGCCAGTTTTCCTCAGTGTAGAATCGTATAATTTAAAAAATTATTATCGCTATATTGTCTGCTATTTTTATCGAGGATTATTGCCAAAGAGCACAGCGTATAATTGCTAAAAATTTCTACTTCAATTGAAATCGTTCGCCAGTTTTTGTTGAACGATTATTTCGAAAGGTCCTCGGTGATTGCTCAAATAATTTGGTCGCGAGGTGTTCACATTTCATAAAACATTGTTACAACTTTTATGGCACGTACGCCACCGTCGAATAAATGTTTCTGCGAGAATCCACTCAGTAGTATATTTGATCTGTCCGGTAATAAATGAAAATTTCCAGTGGCAATATTTCCTATTAAACGTTCGACGAGCCGCCGCGCTGCTGAAATTGATTGAATTCCGTGAAATGAAATTATCGTGGTTAAACGTTTCTGTTCGCTCGCGTGTCAGCATCATCGCATACGTGGACACAAATCACGCAAATGATTTCGTAAGAAGTTGATCTTCTCTTTAAGCCTATTATTCTTTATAATTTTTATTCTGTATTTTTTGAGATTATTTAATAGACACTTTTAGAAATAATATGATCTAAAAAAGCTAGCGATTTTAATTTACTATTTATTTATTATAATCGTATAAGTTAATAAAAATAAAATGACAAGTTTCATTACACTGTATATTTATGAAATAATAGTATCTAAAAACTTTCTCTGTAAAAAAGCGTGCAAGTTTTTCTATAAAAATTATCGAATGATACGTACTTCGACTGCGAAGATTTTTCACTCGAAAATCGAACCTCGTCGATCGAAGATCAGCGAGTAAGGGATCAACACCCCCGGAAACTCTCCGACACGTGTTCCGAAGCGATGGGGGTGGCCGGGGCTCGTCAGGATCGACAGCTATTTTGGCTATTTGCCTCGAACATTCTTAGACACTCCACCGACGTCGTTTAGTCGAAGACTCCGCATATCACGAGCGGGTCTGCCTTATTGGAGTCTTCGAATACCAGGAGCAGATGATCCCCACGATCGGACCGTAATCAGAAACTATTTTCGTACCAATTTACTGTATCGGTGCTTGACTGGACTGAGTCATTAAAATATTCGAATCTCCATAAAGGCGAACTTTATCGTGATTAGACTTTAGGTGGTGTAATGCCGACACTGCCATTATTCTACAGGGTGTCCCGAAAGCTACTCTCAATCGGAAAATGAGAGTCATTTGTCAAAGACTATGCTCGCGTCTTTAGTGCATTAATAGTCGAGCATTATCAGCGATCTTCGCAGGTCTAAGTGCCCGGCGAGCGAAGTCCTTTGCTACCTCACGAATCCGACGTTGGGCTTATTGTTTAACGACGACTCTTTGACGCTATCTCGATCTCCTCACCTTCGGCAGGACGGAGAAGGGAGCAGCTCTCGGCGGCCGGGGTCCATTGACTAAATTAATACGAGTCACGAGACCCGGTAGATAGCAAAAGTCAAGATCAGGGGAGCGGCGGAGAAAGGTGGAGGGCGGGGTGGAAGTTGTCGGAAGGGAATTAATAAATGATGTCGGGGGAGCGAGGAGTGGTCGGTCTGCCGTTTCTTTTCATGGGAGGCATGATTCCTGGAGGGAGTTCGGGAGAGGGTGGCGAGTCTGAGAGGATCAAAGTTGGTTGGGATCCAATTCACGGTCCAAAAGCCTTCGCCCGGGACGACTTTTCAATCCAGGGAAAATAGCAAAAACAAATTTATTTCCATGAAAATGTTTCCCCGGCGTCGATCCGTCGTCGGAGACTTCGCTGGCCGACGTCCTCGGCCGGCAAGAAGTGGAGAAGCACGTTCGAGCGATCGACCTTTTTCGCCGCGGTTAACGGAAGACCGATTGCCAGCCGTCCTTTTCGCGGCGCTCTCTCGGACTCGTTCGCCTAATTGCTCGGCTCGCTCGCGTTAAAATAGATCAATCCGCACACCGTTGCCCTGCTTGTCGGTCTCTCGGTGTCTGTATTCCGCAAACATCGGCCCGAGAGCAAACATCCTTACTGTCCGGCGTTGCCCACGGGATCTTGGATCACTTAGATCCGATTAGGAGACAACGATGCAATTTGTACCGGGCTAACAACCTGCTTCTGCTACATACTATGGGATACGGACCAATCTTTTTCATGGTCACGGGTTTCGTAAGTTCAAGGTTGCACGAGTACCACGATCTGCACCTGATTTTTTATATCGATTCAATTATCACGATAATGTATTTCATTAGTCTACCTTTAATAGATTTCAGTGAACTAAACATAATACATAGAGCTATTTAAAGTCTTTCAATAATTCCGTGGTTCTAAATTTCGCTTATTTATCTTGATCATAAATGCATAAAATCCACAATCTACTCATTAGATTTAAACAATTTATTTAAACTTCCCACATTTTCATTACTGTACTTGGTTCGAGGTAAATTTATTCGATCATTTCCCACGAAAGAGTCTTAATTCCAGCAATTTTGAAATACAGGATGTGCAAGCGGTCATTTTCACCGGTATGTTTGGTATTAATTTCATCGCGAGAATTCGCTGTGATCTGGTCATTGTAATAATCGGAAGTAATTGTAATTCTGGCAATATCGCAGATGAAGTGACCAGCGGTGTGATCCTAGCATTCAGGTTGGGCCGGTGCTATCGCGATATTATATCGTCTACATAATGCTACAAAGCAGTTTTCATAATGAAATATCAGCGACATAAATGTCAGGTACGTTCCACGTACTCCTTTCGACGCGGTAAAAGGGATCCCAGAGTCCAGGTTTCCGTGAATAGGCGGCTTTCGTTCGCTACAATCGCGGTGCTCGCTGCCGAGTGAAGAAAATATTTTTCCAGACTAATAAATATCTGATCGTCGTCCAATATTCCCCTCACACGGCACTGCTAGAATATCCGACATAAGCTCCGAGACTTACAGAGGAAATTCTCCTAACTCCGTCTCCTCCGGTTCTTCAACTTGGCTTTCATTGCTTCCACCGCTCTGGCCTCGCAAACATCGTATTACGCGAACGTGGATCTAATAACGGAACGTTGCGTGAACAGGCCGATAAGGAAACATAATTTAGGTATCGTTGGGCAAGCGTCGCGTTTCTCAGCCGTGTGAATTGTGGCAGTATCAATTAAACGTTTATATAGAGCTTCGATTTCTAGAATGTTTTGCTGAAATATGTTTTCGATCGCGCAAAAGTCAGCGCAGAGAACTGCTCAAAAATATTTGACAAGCTTATTATTTTCGTCGCAGAAAATATTTTTCCTACTCCGTTTTCTATAAATCAATTCGACAGATTTATATTTGCGTAAAGGATCGGCTCGAGTATTCCGAGCACGTCCAGAATATTCTAAAAACTCGTATAAGGGACGGGAAAGCAAAACAAAAAACGAAGGAGGAAGTATAAAAGTCCGCCGTCGCGTTGTCCTTGCCCTTTTCAGGTTTTCCGTTTGATCTTGACACTCGGACAGTTCGTGACAACCACGTTTATTCAGTTTCGAACTCGATTCGAAGTTCCGCGGCGGTCGCATACCTACCTGTTCGCCACTCGACAAATAATATCCCGAGGAAAGGTATTACTCGGGGCATCAAGTTTGTCGGATTGTCAAAGAAAGTTCGGTCCCGGCGGGCTCCGGGCAACCGTATCTACCGAGATCTATAAATAACTCTCATTTAGATTTATGAACGGTACGCATGTCCGAACTTTCGGGACTTTAATCTGCTGGTGTTTTCGGGATAGCTCCGCGCATATTCGCAATAATTCAAGCGATTTCAAAGTTGTCGTTATAATTTCGCTCGGAAAAAATTTATTGAGATCTGTTATTGCAATGTTTTATCGCAATATATCATTATAATACGTCATTATAATACGTCATTATAATATTTCATTTTAATATGTTATTATAATATATCACTGCAATATGTTCTCGATGCATCATGCACAAAATGTGCAAAATAAGATCGAACATTCAAATTCTTCTTTGCGTAGAAATTTCTGCTAGAAATTAATTTGAAACGGGGTGATCTCCCCATTCGATCGACTAAGTGCTAACATATAAAAACCACCGACGACCCAAAAGGTATTTTTAAAACGTCATCCTAATCGGTAGGACCGCGTTCGAAAAACTGCTTACCCTTACGGCATTAAAGCCCAAGAAGCCGTGAACGATGCCTGATACGAGTTAAACGACGCGACGTAAAAGGGCAGGCTTCTCTCATTGGCCTGAATTCCATCAGAGGGATTTTTCTCAATTCCGTTCGGCCGTATCTCGCTCATCGCCGAGCGATCGCGCGAGTTCCGCGAGATATTTTATGCAACGAGAACCTTGTCCGCGCACGCTTCGTGTGCGCCGCGAACGTATAAAACGCGGCGAAAAAACTTTCGCGAATGTAATTTATGAAATTTGAAAGAATTCCTTGTGTTGCGGTTATTTTCGAGATAATCCGGCGCGCCGCGAGTAATTTCTTGACCCGAATCAAAGAGCTGAAAAGCGTGCGCGCTCTGCTCCGCTCTGCTCCGCTCCGCGCAAAAAAGGATAATAACTTATTCCGTTCGTTCCACTTGGCGAAGTGGCAAAATCCTGGCGGACGAGCATTTTTTCTGGCCGCGTCGCGGGTACACCTTTCAAGGAAAATTACGGTGGCCCGCTTGGAAACGAGTAGCCCAGATGATTAAATCATACGCGGTCAGGCGATGCTGTTCTGCATTATCCTCGACGTTTTCCCGCGCGGAAATGAGGCTGACAAGGAGCCTCCGCGGCGAGGAAAGCCTGAGAGGGTGCCGGTCGGATTCGGCTCGAAGGAAAGTCGCCGCGATGGAAAGCGCGATGGAAAACGCGATGGAAACGCGGCGGGGAAAAGCCTTCTCCGACCCCTTTTCCGCTAAAATATTCGCCAGGATTAAAGCGACGTTCGGCCTGTTGCGAAGCTACCAGCGAACCCGAGAGCCTCTTAACAAAGAATCGGTGAAACAGTATCGCTCGATGGCTCGACGAGATATTTCGCCCCTCCTCTCCACCCTCGGAGGATCTCGCCGAGAATCGTAGACTTCTACGT
The DNA here is from genome assembly GCA_028455555.1 of Augochlorella aurata. Classification (NCBI taxonomy): domain Eukaryota; kingdom Metazoa; phylum Arthropoda; class Insecta; order Hymenoptera; family Halictidae; genus Augochlorella; species Augochlorella aurata. The sequence continues at coordinate 13,203,936 of CM052149.1, forward strand.
GCTCGGTTCTCTCGTGGTTTTTGCGCGCGGATTGCTCGCAATTCAACGCCATCGAGTTTCCAACGAGTGACATCTTTATGCAGGAATTTTTTCCACACTTTGTTCGCCGGCTGAATTAACCAGTTAGATGCTGCGACCTCTTTGAAAGAGTGCATCTAAAATGTGTCGCAGGAAGTGAGCGACGTAGCGATGACTAACGAAGACAAAATTCTTCTCGCGGTACAGTTGTTTAAAAATCTAATTTTTGGATAAGTTTGACTCTCCAATTCGGTCATCTCGATTCGGTCAAAGCTCCGATCATCTCATCGACGTCGAATGGACGCAATTACCAGAACATCGACACGTCGGAATAACGAGCAGCAAAATTCGCGAATTCTAATTTCGCTCGTTATTTTGTACCGAAAGGCACGAAATACACGGACAGCCACAATACCTGCTCATTCCAGCCCTCCGTTCACTCATATATTATGCGTCCGGTGTAGCTAGAATCGAAAAGCAGGCTATAATGCGCTCGTTCCGTACTGCACATTTACTGCAGCAAATCCTGTTTTCGTGTATGACTGTTTTATTTGGTCGCGTTACTATAAAACTCGGTGCAATGATATCGACGGTATCCAGCGGAAACATTTGCGTACGCAGCTAAACATAACTCAGGGCCCCATTCCCTTCACTTGTCATAATTATGATCGTGTTCTACTCGCTTTGCTAATCCTGAAAAATAGAAGTATTACATTCGACGGTCTCTTTGTCAGGCAAAACAGTTACCGGCGAAATGCCACGCTGCGTCATTGAGGAGTTTCATTAATATTCATACTCCATTACTCTATACGAATCGCTCAATTCTCTTAGCATCAGTCTGTTAAACAATCTCCGCTTTTATCATTTTTAGACATTTCAAGTATGAATCTTATAATTTCGATTCCTCGTCAGAACTTTGGGATTATAAAATATGAAAATAAGATCGCCACGTGTCTGCTTTGTAGCCCCGAGTGAATAATCGAAGCCTCGCTTCGTCATAATTCGATCCCTCGACTACCAATCGGGCTCACGTTCCCTTTGCTCTCACTTCCCCCACCAGCGCGCAGAGCGGCCAAGAAAAACACGGCCAATCGGCGCGAGGAGCGGACACAGATCAATCACAACTTCGCTCATCAAGGAACCACGGGCTGCCCGCAAGAAGAAACAACTTCCATTAGCCTGAAATACCAATCTCCGTCCCGAAAGAATCACTCCCCCTGCGAACATCGCAGGTGACAATCATCGAAAGGGTAACGAGGTTATAGATCTCAATCCCCAAGTCTGCCGTCTGCCGTGGCGAGGGCCAGGCGAGAGGAAACAGGCATCCCCGGCGAAATTCCATCTAATTAATTTTCCCCGGCGATCCGGGCCAATTCGAGTCGACGACGAACGGGCGTGGCTCCGCTCCATCGCCGACTGTTTTCCGGATTTCCGTCGTCGCCGTCGCCGGAGTGCTGGAGAGCCGGAGGAGTCGTGCGGATCCTGGCGGAGGGTTCGGTGTTTGTGTATTCCGGGCTAACCTGTGTACACACGCGCTGAATCTCCTTCTTTCTCTCCTCTCTCTTTCCCAACGAGCATTTAAATTCAATCTTAGCCAGCGTAAGTCTTTTCTCCGGCTATCGAGGCCCGAGTACATAGCCGAGCGGATCGGTAACGTCGTCGTCGTCGACGGAAAATCTTCTCTCTCTCTCTCTCGAGAGAGAGAGAGAGTCCTCTCCGGTGATGTATCCAGCAAGAAGTACGACTATCGCGGAAGGTGTCGGGCCGTGCCTCCGACAGAGCAAGAGGTCGAGTATGCAAATGAGGGAGCCGGGAAGGTGCATTGATATGCAGGTGAGGCGCCATCGACAGGCGTCGAGGCAGCCGGCTGAATGCTCGTTGCATTTCGCAAGAGAATGAGAACCATTAACGCGCTTCCTGCCTCCTTCTCTCTCTCCTTCTCTCTCTCTCTCTCTCTCTCTCTCGCCATCGCTCTCTCTTTCCTTCTCGCTCGTTCTCTATCGCTACTTCCCACTGTCTGGCTGTTTCGCGCGCACTCCGGTCTCCTTTGCCCCCGTCTCTCCTCTCGTTTCTATCGTCGCGCATTACCGCTACGTGTCGTGACACGCTTTGATTGACTAATAGCTGCATCTCCCCCACGAATTACCCTCACTTTACCGGCCGCTTATCCTCGGTTCCTTTGAACCGTCCACGCCCGCGTTCCGCCGAATTCCTACGCCCTTTTGGCCCACCGACTTCCTCCTTGTCTCGACAACTCCGCTTGCCGCCAGCCAATTCTCCTCGACTGCTCCTTCGATCGAATAGAATGCTCGCCGAGACTCGCGGACGCTTTAGCGTGCACTACGGGATTTTTTGGGAACGTTTCTTATGCAAATGGTTGGTAAATCTTGTTCGTATTGTCGAGATTTTATTAGTTCGCGATGACTTTGTGAGCGATTCTATAAAAAACTGAATTAGAAGAGGACGTTGTTGATTCGTCGGATAATTGCTTGTTGATAAAGTAAAATTCATGTCACTTGACGTAACGATCCGCAGTCTAGAGATGGCAGCGACTCGGTTGATGGTAATATTTTGTCGTCATTTTTATCAAGTTGAATGACGGTAAGATCGAATTTCGATTGAGACGAGAATCCGCGTGGGTGGACTGCGTTATTGATGGAAAGTGTTTTGGGGCATCGAGTTCTAGAACTTCGAGGATCGATTGACTTGTTGGAACTAGGGATTGATTCTGCTATTTAGAACAATGGTATTGGTGTGCTTTGATAGAATACCTCGAGGTACCTAGATTGAGTAAGACAAGGCACGAACCATTAGGGGGTTGAAATTGCGTTTTACATCGTTTCTTGGACAAATTGCAGGAGACGGATTTGGAAATAACGGTACAGGAACGTAGTAAAATATTGAAACAAATTATCCTCCGGTAGAAGCCAGGATTCAAAATATCGCTGCTAGCATCTCCCGGCAAAATAATGAGCTACGAGATACAGTATCCACCATTACACGAAATTATCGCGCCGAGAACCCCGGCTACCTCGTGTCTAAGGTAACAGCCATTAAAAACGATGAACCATAAACGCCCCCTAAGAGGATGCTCGAAGCATCCGATTACAAGTTCGCGCAACAGTAATCCCCGCGGTCGTAACTTTTATCTGCGCTCATTTCGTCATAAATCCAGCCAGATTTCTCGCAGTGCAAACATCGGGGACCGGAAACGTTCGGTTTCGATTTGCGGCCCTCTGTCGGACGGCTCGCGGCACCGTTTCACGATCGGTTATAAATGAAGTGTACACGGAATTTACTACGATCATTATACTTCCGCGAGTCCATCGAATTAGGACGTGACGCATAGCTCGCCGAGTTCCGCCGATGGAAGTTCGCGGATTCGAGCGAAACGGAATCCTCGTTGCCTCTTCGGAAGCGATCGAGCAGATCCAAACGACCGTGGAACAGGG
>CM052149.1:13207505-13240637 GCA_028455555.1 Augochlorella aurata
ATAAAATATGAAAGCAAAACGAAAGTAGAACCTGGGAACCATTTGCCTTATAGCATTTAATTTACGATACAGTGTCTGCACGTTTCCAGCGAAGGAAAATATACTGAACATCCTTTAGCTCCATAATTTCCATTTACGCGGCAGAGTTGTTAATTACTCGGCGAGGAAGGGGATGAATACTCTCGCAGCCCATAAAAAGGAGTCGTAAACGCAAGAATTTCTTTTCCAACTTACGAATAAACAGGCTGATATATTCGAGCGTAGCATTGCTCTCGTATTTCGTCGATCAAACTGGCCGAGTAACGCGTTCGCTGGAATCAACAATATGAAGAACAGCGTGCAATTCTAGTAAATCAGATCCTTAAGCATTAGTACTACGATTGCTTTCGCGGCTACATTGGTTGACACTTGGTTGTGACTAATAAATTCCTACGCGACCGTGATAATTTATTTTTATCGTTTGACAAGTGTCTTATACTAGACTGTTTATCCCCATAAAGTGAATTCGGTCATAGTTGCAACAGAAACAATACAATTCGTTCCAATACTTATGTAGCGTGAAAGTTTTATACTAAATCGAAACTTTGATGTTTTTCGCATTTATATACCCTACTTTAATATAGCGTAAAAGGTTTGTCCTTCCAATGTATATTTATTTAAATATATGGCGTAGAAGCTGACAATAAAGGCCTTAAAATTATACATCACTTTAAAACAAAATGTAACAAATAAGAATTTAATTATTAATTTCTGATAACTATTGTATGTAATATATGTCGTATACAAGCCTCGTATAGCTCAAGGCAATAAAAATAAATAAATAAACGTCCGCTGGAACACCGATGGAATATTTGGCGCGCAATCAAGGAAGCAAGGCGCGCGTTTAAAGCGGAGATAAAATATTTAACGTGATTTAGGATTGACCGTTCTACCGGAAGTGGTCGTCCGAAGTTGCGCGACGGCGAACGGTGTCGGCGCGGTCGCTCGGAAAAAATGCGAAACGGGTAAGAAAAGGACGGCCGTGAAAAAAGACGGAACGAATCCAGTTCTCGCGGCAATGCGATTCGTAATTGCGTCGCGTTTCTCTGCTTTCTCCTTTTCCTGCGCACGGCCGCAGCCGGTTGAAAAAGAAACCGAGAACCTGGCCGCGGCGCATGCCTGACCTTTCGTACGCGTCCGTGTACGCGGCTAGATAATTTGTAACGCGGTTTTGCCGGTCGGACACGGCAAAAACCAACCCCCGGAGCAGGAGGCAGAAGGGGACGGCCGGGCCTGGTCATCTTTTTCTTCCGTTTGACCGGCTCTGCACGTACGGAAAGCTGCGGCAGGTTGCTTCCACGACGCGGTACGCCTTCCTCGTCGTCCATTTTAATCTCGCGCACGACGTGTTTATCGCTCCCTCACAGGCGACCCTGCCTTCCACGTCGATGTACTCCGCGCCACCAAATTATAGGACACCCCTAAAGTTACCGGCTCGGCAACCCTTTGACTGCGAACGCCGTATTACGGTCGCCCGCGATGCACGAGCCCGAACTGTTCCGTTTTCGGATGTGTTGCGATGCATCGCCGAGTTTCTTTCTCTTTCCCGCGATTATGCATCTGTGTCGGTCTCATAGGAGACTACTTCAGTGTCACGTTGTGACAAAACGTCTTTTAATTTTTCCGTGTATTCTTTTCCTATAGTATTCTAAATATCCATAACTAATTCTCATTAGCCGCAGTTTCGAGTTTCCTCAATTTTCTTTCAATTTCCGTGCATAAACGATCAACGTGGTTCACGCGAGGACTTTGGGGCGGTGCAGGTAATAAATGCGGAGTGTTATACAAGACCCGATGCATGTTTTCAGTGCTCGGTAGGTCCAGCGTTAATGCCGAACCTCGTCAATATGTACTCTTAACTGATCCTCCACGGTGCGAATTACGGTCTAGCTTACGATCGGTTACCCGGACGCGTATACTTTACACTTTACAGGAATCGAAGGCGCATAGAATCATCAAGGGCAGTAATGAACGTCCAGCGAGCAAACCTGGAGCTCGTTTACCGGCCCGAATAGGAACCGGAGGTGAGCCTCTATTATCGTAGACGGCGGCCTGCTCGGTCCGCTCGGCGAGCCGGCCAGCGAAAATGTATCGGAGTCGCGGCATAGAGGTCGGCTCGCAGCGTGGAGTAAAGGGTCAGAGCTCCGGACGCGCTAAGAGGTTCTCCCATAAATTTGTAATCTTGATTCCCGGCTGGCGTCCTCGAGCCCGCGATCTCCTCCGGTCCTTAGGCCGCGGAGGAAGCCGCAATCCTCCGGAGTGAGGACGTTTCCAGGACTCCGAGGCGCGTGTATCGGCGGACTGGTCGGTGCCCTCAGGAATTTCGACCCGGCGATTTATGCCGAAGGAGCCGGGGCCTTTTGTGCGCTGCCGCTCCGGGCATTGCGCGCATAATTTCAATATCGTCTCGCGGTCAGCGCCGGCTACCCGGCGAAACGTGTCGAGTCACGAGGAGCCCGGCCGATTTGCTGACCACGGGCCGCGCGCGGGTCCCGGGTTCATTTTTCCCCGGTGATTCCCCTCGTGGGTTCAGGGAACGCGCCAGTTCCACGACCTTTTGTTTGCACCGCCACGCCGTGAGCTTAGAATACTTGATTATTGCTCCCTACCGTTCCGAGCGGATCCCGTTAGAATGCTCGTTGCGAGCCTCTCCGGAGAATCGATCTACGGGATGCTTGTAAAATGGTCCTTCGTGTTAATTGGCCTCGTAAATCTCGGAACACTCGCGCCGTTGCAATGGCTGCTCGATCTGGAATTATTAGGTGCGCTGCATAGTCAGAATAGCTCGAGTAGTTCGGAGAAACAGGGGCTGTCTAGGTAGAACTTGGTTTATTCTTCTAACTTGCTACGGGAAATTCTCTCCGATTGTTCCTCAGCTTCTAAACAAAAAAGGCTATACTCGCGCCAAGTCTAGAAATGCGTTAGTCTGAGGTGACTATTGCTATACTCCGTTTCGAAATAATTTAGACAGTACTCAATTTCTTTGTATTTAAAAAACAGTACAAATATTGCATGCGCCAATGGGTTGAATTTCATATCTACAAATTGCAGCAAATCATGTAAGACGGAACGCGCTAATATGAATATGAATTCATACATCGACTTCATCTCGATGATCACTGAATTCAACAGCAATTTTTCGCAGAGATCGCTACCAACTTTTTCTCATCATTTGTTACCCGAGTTTTTATCGATCATAATTCTGCGGCGATTTGCAAAAACTTTCGAGGATCGACTTCGGACCAATATGACCGCGTACGATCTCCAGCTCGCCGGGCCATCAAGAGCATTTTCCAAGGCAGCCGTGTGTGGAGTCGGCGAATGCAAACACAGATCCATGCTCGGCTCGAATCCAAATCGTATAACAATTCGCAAAGTAAACTGGTCCGCTGCACGGGAGTGGGATCGTCGGTGTAGGTAACGCAATATCGTGCCTGAAAGTGTTTCGACGAAACAGCAGTCTGTTTTCCTTGCCGAGGCCTGTAAACTCGCAAAAGCCACTGCACAATTATGAGCGGCGAAAGCGTCCGCTCGATTCTGGCTTGATCGTCGAATTACGGAATTCCATTCGCCGTTAGCGAAATTTCGCGAATCTCGATTTCTTCGGCCGATATTTCTGCACTGTTCTCTCAAAAGCGGAGTATAAAAATTTGTAGGTCGTTGTAGGCAAATTGTATTCGATTATTTTTATTCGGAGCAAGCCTCGGTCGTCTAACAAGAATGTTCTCTTTAAAAAATAAATATTCCTACTTTATAGAAAAGTATGTGCTACAATTAGTTACAGTCATTAGCCTGCGAATCATCGTATGAATTTTCATTCTCATACGTAATTTTCTAAAAATTAGAATTCGAGAAAAGTTTCGTTCAAGAAGCGAAAGATTGCTCGTTGTAAAATGACAATAAAAATGCAATAGGACTTTAATTTATACGTTTTTAATTTATACTTTAGTAATGCGTATACGCCATAAATTTGTACGCTGCGTCCAGTAAATTGGGAACAAAGTGAAACTGTATCTGCTTACGAGGAAACCTCGGCCGCGTCGTGGTCGCGTTAATCACGTCTACGGGAAAGAACCGGGTCTCGTTTGGGTTTCCTCAAAATCCGTGTAACCCGAATACGTTCCGTAGTTGAAGGCAGTTTCAAAGTTAGCCGGCAACGGCAGTTTAGCATTCGCATTACCATTCGGCGAAGCAGTTGCCGAAGACGCCTATGAACATCTGTCGGTCGTTTTCGTCGGATGGAACAATGATGGCCCTCCGGCAGCGATTCTCTTCTCGACTGACCTAATGGCAGAGAAAATTGTTGGGCTCCGCGGCTGAACGGCGATGTTCCATGTAGTTGTTGCAACGGTATCGCACCTATAGCCCCGACACCTATTGTGGCGGCAACGAATGATGGATGGGTGCCAGTAATTTCGTTAAACCGGCCTGACGGCAGCGCGTCGGAGCTTCGTATTGTGGCGACGGCGCCCGCATTCGACTGCTTTTTGTTCGCCTTTAAAACGTCGAAACGTAGGAAGTTATTCCTCTTTGTGGATCCCCTATACAGGGAATTCGTAATCATGTTTCCGTAGAGCTCTCGCCGACGTTCGGTTCTTCGAGCAATTCTGTAGCAGCTGGCTGTTAAAAATTTCAACGAGCCTTTTGTACGACTTTCCGCGGCGCCGCAACCGCGCTAAAAGCCATTCCGCGGAACAGGACCGCTCGTTTCTGCGATATTCCATTTTCTGAGCCCTTCATCGAACAACTCGATGCTTACGATTACCGGAAAGATTACACAGGTCGAAGGGAATAGCCAAGCCCGGGGAGTTTCTCGAACCGTTTCGCTCGAATTTCGCTGAAACGAAATTCACGGCATGATTTTCGTGACGGCGCAACTAATTTTCACTCGGGCCACGTTCGAATATTGTGCGTTCTTTCGAGGGAAGTTTACGCGCCGACGATCGACAAAATTTCAACGGTAACGCGACGCGGCGAAACGCGCCGCGCAATTCTACGGTAATACAAATCACCGGAGTTATCGTTACACGCCCCGAGACTAATGGGCACCCCGTGCGATTCTAATGTAATGGCGGGGCTGTCTCGTTGTTTTCGGTGTTGCCCTCGAACCCCGGAAACGTCTATTTTTCAGCGGGAACGCGCGCGTTTCGGCTGCGAGCGTCACGTCGAGTCGCTCTGATCTCTCTCTCTCTCCCTCTCTCTTTCTTTCTAACTCTTTCGCGCTCTCTCGCTATCTGGCTGTTCGCAGTTGACTGGAATCCAAAACCGGAACCAATTAAAACAGTTCTCCGCGTCACGCGAAGTTTCACTGTTTCAGCGGCGTCGAAACGATGTCCAACCGCGCCCGGCTCCCTCTATTTGCATACCGCTCGCTGCGCGAGAATATTTTCTGGTATTTCTACACCGCGCGATAATCCGCGAACAATTACACCAGTTTACGTTTGTTGTCCGCGCGATAAGCCCCGAGTAAATAGACTTGATACCAGCCGGAATAAGTTTCTGATTTCCTGTCGGCGCGCGTCGCGATTCCCGCGCATTTTATTTCTCTCGCACCGCGACCACCGAAATATGTTTCGGGTAGAAATGTTGCGTTGATTGCATTTGTAAATATTTGTATACTTTACTATACAGTATTGTGTATTATTGCATATTATTCTACATTATTGTGTTATATTATTATGTATTACTGTATATTATTATATGTTAATGTATTTATTATACTATTGTATTATATTATTATGCATTATTGTATATTTTACTCTTGGAGAACGCGATGGAATTTTTCCGTAAATTTTATGCACGCTTTCTGACTACATTTGAGAGAGAGTTTGCAAACCTGGATTAATTAGTTTCTTAAAACTACCTACCGAAGAATCTACAGCACGAAACTTTATACCACTTGTATTTAGTCGAAAGTAGCGATGAAAAGAGCATAGTACTTTCTCTCTGCGTCTATTTCTTGAGACTGCGTAAAAATGAAAATTCTACAGTTCTTTTTCTCTGTATATTTAATATGGTACTTTTGCGTTAGAGAGTAAAGTCATGCTTAATTTGATGAGTATATTCTCGCTGCGCTTTTAAAATGAATTTTCCCTTGACGGTTAATGGCGAGAAGACGACGTAAAAGAAACTGTGTAAAAGCGTGACGAAAGTAAAATAAATATAAGCGTTCAGCTCCTCGCAATCCTATCATTTTTAATTGCTCCAAATGACATTGTTCTTAAAATTTCATTACCGAGGCAAGGTGCGAAGGAAAACGTTTGTACAAGCATTTCTTCGGGAGAGGAAGACAAACGCGCGATTGTACAACTGTCTGCAGAAATTGTAAAACGGAATGAAAACTACAACTGCTCGTCTCGAAGCAAAATTCTTTCCACGGTCCATTAAATGCTGTTAGAATCCAGGCTACAGGTCGTTTGTCACGTACAGTCTGATTCTAATGGAAGAGTCGAAGAATCCAAGTTACACAAGGGATACTGGCTATCGAACGTCCACCCTTGACCCTTCGAGCTATCTTTGGCCAAGCTACCTTCGCACTTGTCTCTGCCCCCATGGCCTCCCATAGCACTTGAGCAGGCATCTCGATAGCTCTCGACGGTTCTTCGAGTTCCGATCGAGCAGCTCGTCTCTCTCTCTCTCTCTCTCTCTCTCTCTCTCTCCCTCTTTCTCGCTTTCGACGGCTTCGAGAATCCTCTGGGAGTCCCTCGGCTCGAGTAGCGTCCCCGGCTCGGTAGTCTCTTAAAATGCTAATTAATAATTTCCCCGGGCAGACCGCTTTCATTACGGCAGATCGCGACGGGCCAAAGGCGCGTCGGAAACGACGTTTGACATAAATCTTGCCATTCGATCGGAGATTCCTCGCGGTAATAGCGCTGCTCGCCTGACAGCGCAAACCCACGGTCGAATCAGCGAACAATCGCGCTGATGGGCACGAACGAGGCGAGCGTGCACGCGACAGAGTGTTCCCGTCAGGCAAGATGAAGTCGTTAATCTACTCGAGGGGTCAAATTGAAGGTCCCGTTGTAATAGTTGTAATGACTGGCCGAATCGGGGATCCGCAGAATTGTCCGGTGTGTCTTGCCGGGGTCGGGGCCTTGTTAGCTTGCCACCGGGGTCAAAGATAAAGCAAACAGAAAAGAATCATCGTGACAGGGGCACCGTGTAACCACGTGAGTAAGCATGCCGCGTGTGTCTACCGACGAGCCATCGATGAATCCTGCGTTCCGTTTCCTCGACGTTTCACCTCCGCAACTGTTATCGTCCGACTAAACGTACGCCAGCATCTTGAACGTACAACATCCGAAAAGAACTACCCGGAATTTGTCATTCGAATGTCCCGCGGTGTAATAGAAAGCAGCAATTTTATAACAGCGAGGCATTCATTCTGATTTTCAACGAGAAAGTATACGTAATATTCGCCATAAATAATAGGTATATTGAACAAATAACTCGTAAATTTTATAATCTAAATACTCATAAATTAAAAAATTAGTCACCCGGCATTTTCATGAATTCCATAAACCTGGAGTTAACCGAAGAAATCCTCTTTCAAGCACGTCCCAAGGGAGACCACCTTCACGCCCTCTTTACTCTCCGTTTTCCTCGCGATAATCGTCGTTACCATTCCACTATTTTTAGAGTTAGTCGAACGTAGAAGTCTAAATAGGAGCTGCGAAAATTTTCGGCGGATCATTTCGACAGTAACGAGAGAAAGTTCGCGGCCGCAATTCGCAGTTAATACGGCGGGCGATTTATGCGTTCCGTGTACAGACGTCTAGTATCCATGAACGGTGTTGATTTCGGCTAACTTTCTGGAAATTCGGGATAGTTAGAGAGAGTTCCCGATGCGCGGGAACAGGCAGGTTATTCGCCGATCCGTTGGCGAATTCGAGGTCGGTGCATCAAAAACAGATTCCGACCGACACCACCGCGCTGCGGCAGCCAGTTTATGAATTTTTGAAAGCGACCCCGCCGCTACTCCGACTCTTTCTTCCCCCTTTGCCCCCACGAGACATTTCGCGGGAACTCTGCAAAAATTATGAATTATTCATGGAGCTTTATTATCGTTACAGAGCCACTGTTTCCAGAGTAACTCTATACCGTAACGCGCCCCGGACACAGACGCGACGCTCGGCTTCCTTCAAATTCAATATGGATTCCGTTCTCCGGTGACGTAGACTCTAGAAGCGGTCTAAGGTTTCGCCTTGGATTTTCTTATTCCTCCTGGGCCTCGTCCTGACACGTTAGAGTCTTCCGAGAAACAGATCCGAACTTCCGAACCGGCGAAACAAGCCGAAATTTATGTTCATGCAGACTGGAAACTTATCCACATAATTCTTCATTTGAATACCAGTTGGATAATATAACAAATATAATAAGTTGAATAACAAGTTGGAAGAATGCCTCTGCGATTATCATTCTCCCCTATGGCTAATAATAACGGAAGAAATGTGGGTCACCCTGAGTGCTCGAATGTCACAGAAAAGGATCTCTTCTCACAGAGAATTAAAAATTCTCTGCCCTCTTAGTTGCTTCGTTAATGGCATTTCCTATAATCGAAGCAGGATCGCACGAATTGCGTAACGCGTAGAACCGAAGGCTCGTCGATGCTTTCGCAAACAGGAAGGTGCACGGGCTCGAATAAATCGCGGGCCGTGGAAAGTCCGCTTGTTAATTACGAGGGGCCGTATCTTAGATTTACACCGAAAGAATAAGCCATCATCGGGCCCGGTACTTAACAGTTACGCGGCGGAGAAAAAAGGGGGTACATCGTTTCGGTATTTCTTGGCGGTAAATCATCGGTTCCGATATAAACCGCGCGCGGGAGACGTGGAGCTCGGGTTTACCCTGAAAAATTGCCCGCTCTTAATTCCCGCCGACATTTAAAGGAACCCACTTAATTTCTCGTAATGGCCAATCATGGTTATTTATACGCGCATTTATGGTAGGGGCCATTCGATGGAGAAGTCATAAATGACCGTCGCCGCGGCCCCGACGAGTGCGGGGCGCACGAAATTTTCGTTTCTGGCCGCGCGCGCCTTCCCCCGATCAATAGTTAGTATAAATGCACTGTAATGAATAAAACTGGCCGGACGGGCGGGGGCCGCGGGATCCAGTCGCTCGATCACAGTGAGTAATTAACCATTTCGGCGTAGCCACGGCCCGATGAAACACCGGCAACGTAATTAAGCGTCGGCCGTCCTGTCTCGAAAGAACATTCCCCTCTACCTGAATTCGCTGTCCGCTTGTCTCATCTCTGATTCAATTAATTGCGCGAGGCAGCCGAGCGCTCCGGACTTTGACAATTAAAAAACTTCTTAATCGTTTTTACGGGGCACCATAGCGGAGAGCAATCTTGGCCTCGGCACTGCTCGGCATACACCACTGAAATTGTTGGACGCGTCCCTCTCGAGCTCGCGCACGCCGTCTACAGTGTGCAGTGTACACAATGCTCGACTCATTATCACTGATTAAATATAATCGTGAAATTTTACTGCATCGCGAATTAATAGCCACTTCGCGCTTGATGCGATGCGATAATACCAGCTCGTTCTTTATTCTCCTAGCTTTAATTTCAAGAGCGATAAAAGCGATAATGTTCCACCGGTGGGATAAATATTTACAGTATTGCAGCCGAGGATTAACAATGGTTGCATGCCTGTCCAGTATTGTTCGGGCTTTTAACATGGGAACGAGAACTGCGAGCGTGGGGCAAATGTCTGCTATAGCAGTCGGTGTTCCGATGTGCTTCAGTGTGCTCAACCGATCAAATGTATTTTTAAGATAATTTACAGTTATATCAATTCATTGCAACTCTATAATTTACTTCACTCGTCTTTTTAACATTTCGGCATACATGAATTACATTCTAAGATATAAGTAATTTAGCTGTGATCCTATGTATTGGTATTTTCTTTATTTTTCTTGCTACTCCAATTCATTAATTCTTATTCGGGTCAACTATTATACGGTCAGATTTTAATTCGATAGTGGCGAAATAAAGTTGTATTCCTTACTCGTCATTCGAATAAAACGTTGCCGAACTCTGTTTCGCACAAGATCGCCGACCAAGGAACGTCGAATTAGAGGGTGGTCAGTATCAGCTGCACCGCGGCTTGTTATTATTGAGTTTTTCCGGAGGCTCGGGGTGAGAAATTGCTGGCGAACCTTCGGTTATCCGATTCATCGGTCAGATTAGCCGCGGTGCGGGGCTTTCACCGTATCCGGGCGAAAAAGCGGCTCGCGAAATCGTTCTAAATAGATTCCGGGGACCGCCGCGAAATTTATTCGCCTGGTCACGCGAACGGAACCGCGGAACCGAAATGCTCCGCGGATATCACGGTTTCCTACGTCCCGCGGTCGGCCTGAAATCGTTTACGACGCTTAATTCGCATGTCCACCGAGCACCGTTAACTCCGGCGAGCCGGGCTACGTGTGCGATACCGTACCCGCCCAGGTTTCTCTTCAATTTCCAATTTTCATATCGCCGGCGCGGATCACGGCCCACAAGAAACCGAGTCGGTGCCGGCGAGAAAAAGATAGTGGGCGGTGGGTGGAGGCACGGGATTCGATATCGGCGCCGCTGTTTGGTAATCAAAGAACGGTACTCGCCCGCGTGGATCAAGGGTCACCGGTGAGTGGCACTGCGCCAGCACGGAAAAACCGGCCGAATATGCAATTATCGAGATCGTGGGTACGCGAGCTCGCCAATAAATGTCGATCCGATCGTACCGGACCCCGGGCGCAAAGTGGTTTGTCACGCGATCAAAATTTCTTGCGAGATTTACAGGATCACAATGGAGATCGGACTTTCTCGGGATACGCCCGCCAGTCTTCGCCGGCTTTCGCTTCGCTCGGTGCTCACAATTGACCCTATGCACCCGTTCAATTTACTCGGATCGCTCATTCGGATCTACGGTTGCTCGCTATAATATCCAGACATTTTCTAGAGAGCGACAACTTTTTAACGATTCGACGAAATTACTGTTTCGATGACTGTAAACGGACTCTTGAAAGGGAGGATGATTTTTATTTTCATTTTTAAAAAAAGCGAATGACGTCCATGTTTGATAGATTATGTTCGAAGAGAATGCCTCGCAAGTTGTCTGTAGATAGAAGTCGGTCCCTAAAGGGTTATAGTCTTCGCAACGAGACGTACAGATTCTCATTATGTTCCTCTTTCGTTTGACTAAAAAGTAAATATATTAATTATCGGAAAATGTCCCGGAAAATCTTGTACACCGTGGCTATCTCCAGTCGCTTCCCTTCCTTGGGGTGCGTTGCTCCGAATAAGGCGGAGGGGGCGGACAACGTTGTCATATGTTTCGGTTAATAGGGGCCCATCGCGCAGCTGGCGACGCGACAATAAAGAAATCCGGAGCTCGGAAGGAAAATCCTGAGAATAATCTGGCAGTAAGTTGGCCGGCAGCCTAGGTGTCGGGATATTCCCATCGGTGGTCTCCGGCCCCGTGGCCAATTATTATCTCCCCTGGGCCGGATGCCAGCCGAAAGAAAACCACTTACGTGACACGCTAATAATAGGTCCTCGTGCACCGGATTACGCGGAGCTTTTGTTCATTAGCGTACCATTTCGGTTTAATTGACACCTCTGACCCAGGGGCGGCGGCTCATGGGCAAGTAATGGATATCCTCGTCACTTTGTGGACGCCGGCACCGGCGGTCCGCGCCAAAACCGATCAACCGGATGTGATTTTCCTTTTCACGACCTTCGAATACCAAGCTCCGACTATTTTTTATCGACTTTCACACGCCGAATGTCAGAAGGGAGAAAAACTAGTCAACTATTTTTAGCTCTGCTCGTGAAAATCTAGGCTCCGCATCATTTTTTTTTTTATTCCACGGCTTCCTTTCAGAGGCTTTTTCGAAGTTGTCTCTATTTACATTTTTTAGGCTGGTTTTCGATTAAAACGCGCGGACGTGTACGCGATAGCATTCATTTTTACTGTGACGCAAAATAACACGGATGCTGTTACACAAACATTTATAAGCCAAATTGTCATGCGTTCACTGAGCATTTTCATTTCATTCTGGCCTTTCTTACCGCCCGCGAAAGTTTTGACGAATTAACAACTAGCGATTAGCAAATTTTTCGATAACGATTACAATGGGCTTCCCGTGCTTTCTTGTGCTTCCCGTGTCAGCTTTTTACCTGTGAATACAATCAAGCAGGTCGTTATTAGCGCATCCATATATTAGTGGAGCGGTCGTTAATTAGTTAATGCTTGTGCCGCGTAGGGTTCATTCGTGACGTGATTGCTGATGAATAGACAGGACGGTAGGGCGTAGATAAGACAGTTTAAACGAACGATGCGGGTTGTTGACCCTACTTTACTAATTGAAGGCTAACTCATTCATCAACCTGTTAATGCGTTCCATTAATGAAAATTGTGAAACGATTAAAACGATTACCACAAATATCATTTTCATAAAACCGATAATATCCGTAACGCGAACGCATTACTAATTCAAGCTATTTTCTTTGTTACAGGTGAGCTTCGTGAATCTGTTTCGACGGAAAAATATCGGGATTCGTTTAATTGTCACTAATCGAACGAGGCGAAAGCAAGATCATTTTCTTCGTTACTGGTTTTAACGAATCGAAGGTAAGATGCAATTAAAACCATCGCTACGAATGTCGTATTTAGAACGAATGCAATATCGCTTTTCGCGTAAAGGAAATTAAATTAATTCCGTGCACGCTTGTATGGAAAATTAAATCGTTCAGGAAATTTAGCTCTTTTTTTTTAAATTTTTCTATATGGACCTTTTTAATCATACTTCCAAGAAGATACATTTCATTCAGCCATACTGCGGATTTTTATGCGAAATTCCACAAAATTATAATTTCAAATGCAATCTCGTGGAGCAATCTAGATCAGGGGGGATTAAACGAAAGCTTCTTAAAGATTAGATAAGAGGCTCCCCATATATTTCATTCGATATTTCACGCATTCTAATTGCAACCGTATAAAGACCGTCGCAAGAAATAAGCACTGGGGTAGCATGAAGTTTCTTTGAACATTCCGCGAGTTTCTTCGGTCGCTTTTCCCACCACAATCCAATCACTTGCCTGCTATTAATACGCGAAACGAATTTCGCAAGAAACTGGAGCACTCGCAGTTACAATTCCGCATATTCTGGTCTACTTTTTCGCGCTTACAAAGTCGGCTTCTCGGCTCGGACGACGTCCTTTCGTTTCCGCGATTAAGAAATCGACGGCCACAATTTTCCCAGGAAGCCGAGGCGATGCCTTTAACCCTTTGCGCTCGCGTGGCGATTTCTACGTTATCAAAGTTATTTGTATCTAAACAAAATTGTTGAAATCATAAAATTATCATAGTCTAGGAACGAAATTGAATGGAGACGTACATGAAATAAAAATTGTGGAAATGATCACTAATCGATATATCTGCCAAAGAAATCGTAGTGCAAAGAATTAAAATGGCTGCGAGTGCAGTGAGTTAATCCGTGGTCGAGCGAAGTCATCGGTAACTGGTGTCGGAAGGGACAGGTGAGTGTCGGAGGCGACGCCCGGAGGCGCAGCCGCGAAATTGTTTCGGCGCTCGGAGTGGCGCATTAACAAATTAATACAGAGAAATCCGGTAATATATTCATGTAAGACGGTGTCTGCCGATATTTTTTCATCATCGAGTGGTCGGCTTTGTGCGCCGGTTTTCGGCCGAAATCGCGCGCGTTGCGGCGCTCCGCTTAATCACCGTAATCGCCTCGCCGGATTATTAACCCCCTCGGGAAAAGAAGCGCATTACCGGGGCACCGAGCAAAAACCAGTCTACTTTCTCGGCCACCTTTCCATCCTCGGACCCCTCTTTCATCGCCACGTGGTCCCCTCGGAGCAGAAACCGATCGATCGCGGCCCTCGCACGCGAAACCGATTCTCCGTGGCCCGCCGATCTCGCCAGTCACCCGAGCCCTGTTCCTTCCTTTCTTTTTCCCGTGAGAAAAAAATAATGAGCCAATTTTGTATCGGCCCCGTCGCGTTCACGCAACGGCGCCGGGGATTTAATCGCTTTCACTCTTGTTCGGCCGTGTCCCAGTTCTTTTTTTCGACGGCGAAAGTCTAGCGGGAAATAATATTCGGGGACAAAGGCGCCGGTGAAAATGCAGGGTGCCGGTCGTTCCGATCGCCGGGCGACGTATCGACATCGTGTCTCGTCGAGCGGATTCTACGTTTAGAAAGCGTTGCTTCTCTGCCGCGGATTTGTCGACGGAACTGCTGAATTAGTTCCCGGGTCTGTACAGAGAGATCTATTTCTGGTCATCGGTCATTGAAATATTCTTTATTGTTCTTAAATTATCGATTATGCGTACGAGTTGCACTTAATTATTATTAATAATGTAGAGACTTTCAAAGGACAATAACGTTTTTATCTATCTTTTGGACGATGGCTTCCATAATCAATGAAACCATTTTTATCCCGAACAGGAGAATTTTCATGCATTTCAATAAATTATTCATGATGCATAATCGTTCTTATCGATGGACATTGTAACAGTATCATCTTCTCTCTTCGTTTAATATTTCGGAATAATAATCAGTAGTGCGCATAGCATTATTCAGGATAATACCCGAGGTACTAATAACTCATACTCACATATTAATCTTTTTCTGTATATTTTAAAACCCGGTTGCTTGGAGAGTCTCTCAATAAATTATAATCGGATTACGGATCGTAAATCTGCGAGCTCTACAGTATCGAATGTAAAATATTACGTCATAAAATTGCAAAAGGATAAACCTGCATTCTATTACAGGGCTTTTTGCGTTGCGTTATATCATTCTTATTCGTCACTGGTGCTCGCAGCTCTTAGATCGATGCTTTGAATTTAGTTCGACCAAGAATCTAGGCTCTTTTGGCAGAATTTTTACAAAAATGATATTTTCAAGTAATAATAAAATTTTGTAGGTTACTGTAGAACGATGAGTTCGTTCAACTTTTAAATCGAGTCCCTTTGCGATTCGTAGAGAATTCAGACGTCAAGGATTCAGATAGCCGAGAATCTGCTGTAGAGTCGTTCAACGCGTTAAAATAACCGCTGGCCAATAGGGACAAGTCTATAAGCACCTATTAAAAATGTAAAATTGTGCACGCTTAACACCTAATCGGACGCGCATTCCGCGCGCCGGCATTCTTCTGGCTGCAGCAGGATGCGGTCACGAGCCAGGTCGTCGTTGCACATGGGAATTGGGATAACTCGCCTTTATTACCGCGACGCGAGGGATTCTTTTGTTTCGCCGCGAAATTGCCTCCGCGTACGTGTGCGACCACCGCGATCGTCCTCGGAGCGCATTCGGGTTTCCGGCGGAGACGGAGTCGCGCTGTCCAGGACGATTCGTCTTCGAGTTGATGAGAAAATGTCCTTTCCCTAGGACGAGGTTATCTCCTCGCTGCCAGAACCACTTTCGGGACGCGAAATAACCTCGCCCCGTTGGCCCTTGAAGCGACGCGACGTGCCGCATTCGCGAAACAGACGCGGGGATCGCGACGTTGTTAAGCGGACGCGAGCAGCCTGACTGCCAGACGTATTTCTTAATTCTGTCAGCCGTGGACCGTCTTACCGAATCTACGGCAATCTTCGGAGACGCGGTCTCTGAGTCGGGATCGTCGTCGAATCTCCTAGTTAATAGGGAAATACGTTCTCGAGAACGTGTAACAAGTCTCGCCCACGCTTCCGCGGGAAGCTGCAGCGCGAGTCTCGAATTTCTTCCTTGGCAAGTCAACAATTTTATCTTTACTGCGTGCTCCGGAAGACAATTTACGGATGCGAGGGAAGAGAAGATTTGGATTAAGAAGCGTTTTCGACGGTTTCCGGCGACGTATTCTTCTGCACGAAGCTGACAGTTTGAAAGACTTCAAGATAAAAAGGTTAAGAATGTTGTCACATTATTTCCGATACGCTGACATTGTTCAGGAAAGAAAAATATATTTCATTTTGCATGAAGATCCGCTGTCTATTGAATACATTCTCAACGTCCTTGCATTTTGCGGATCCTAATAAAATGAGCAAGATATATAATTAATTAAGATCTGTCAAATAAAAGGGAGACGAAAGTAGAAAATATGCACTGCGCTTCAAAACAAAATGTGATATCGTATCGTTGGCTGCAGCAAAGTGCTGAGAAACGAATAGAGATTTTTGAATAAAATTTGGGCGGGGCTTGTCGATCGATGCATAAAGTTCTGGAAAATGAAATAACGGCTCCCGAGGGCTCTCGCTGGCACTTTCTTTATCGTCCGGCCACGTAACACCGTTCGACGATGTAACTGGTTCAGGCCGGCATATTAATCTTCTTTGCATATCGGATGGGAATTATCGAAGGACTCCGGCCATTATACGTATAGACTGCACTAGGGCACACGTCCAGATTTAATATGCCGTTACATAAAGAAACTTCGTACATAATATCTTGCCAGCGTGTATATAACTCAATTAATGGCTATTACCGGGGAAAATGTTTCGCAGATCGGCATTATTATATTCCGAAGAATTTGAACAATTAATCGAACGATTTCGTTCTTCCGTGGCGGGGGCAGTTGATTTCGATGGGCGGAGCTTAATGCACAGCTCGTCTAAGAGGATTTACAATATTCAATTATTAAGCCGTTGAAAATTTGATGTTTTCCGGGGGACGCCGGATGGATATCGAACATTTCGAAAAGGATAAGCGTTCAACATTAATAGGCCGCCGCGATGCTAACTCTGTATAATTCAGAGTCATTAATATTTGCATGATACGTTTCCCGCAAATATTTTCGACTTGACTCAGTCTGAAAGTCTTACAGATCTACAGGGTGCTCCAAAAGCCACTCGCATTCGGGAAATGAGGATTCCTGAGGTCGTTCGAAGCAACTCTTTCCTCGGTGAAAATGCAGTCCGCGCATTTGTTTTCGAGTTATTCACGAAAAACACTGACCAATGAGAGGCGAGCTCAGTGATGAGCGAACTATCGTTCGGTGATAAAAAAGTGATTCGTTAAATTTTTCTGAAAAAATTCGCAAACGACAGGTTTTTCCAAATATTTCAAGGGCCTCTCGAAGATTTCGATTTGCAGTGATCACTGGTTAACGAGTAACGATTCCGGAATACGGTTACGTATTCATTCTATTTACATAAAGGCGATTAGTATGCATATAGTCCGGGTAATTGACGTGACCGTCGCACGCATAGCACTAATAAATGGCCAAACTTGATCTAATTATCCGACGTTGCAGCGTATTGGCATGTGCATCGAAACGGCCGCGTGCGCGCGCGCTAATTTCAATTCTCCACCCCGACACGTAATTGCATCTATTTGCTTATGCTCGATTGCCCTGTGGCGTTCGTCGCAATCGTTCATTCGTTCGTACATTCGGTCGTCATCGTGAAACGAGCGACATTCAAAATGGTCGGTCTGGGCCTGTCGTTGATGGTCTTCATGCCGCTTTTCCATGCTCTGCGTTCTAAACGATTTATGATACTGATCTGCAACCGCACGGGATACTAAACTTGATGAACTTTTGCTCCAGGCACTCCCAATTCTTGGCAAATTAACGCAAACGATCACACGCGCTAAGAAAATCTGCACGAAATCAAATCTTATGGCAATCCAAGCGTTTTTAAAAAATTTCCGATGCGTAGAATGCAAATTAAAATGCGAAGTAGAAGGTAAATAGCTCGAAGGATATTCATCCCTTAGTGATTGTAATAAATTGAAAACCATCCACTGATATTTTGAAACGCTTTCAACCCCTTGCCGTACCATTTTCTTCACAGTTGCAACGGTTAGAAGTTTTTTCATGGTATTAATTTTTAAAAAGGAAAAAGTCAATAATTATTTAATTATTGATTGCAAGAAATCAGAATTTTATTCAGACTAAAAAGAATGGAATAGCGTTCATAATTAACAAGTGATTATTAGAAACCTCCATCACGTGTCAGACTTGTTAAAGCCTGACAAGGGATTAAACTTCGTACTATTTATGAAGAAAAGACAGTAACTTCATCGAATTAAACAGGGGCGCAAAAATTATTCCAAAGGAAAGTAAAAGGAAGACAGGTGAAAATTTGGTGGATACAGTCGACCACAGAGTGTGGTGTTAAATTTCCGTCGCTATTCAGAAGCGCGCGAAATAAATTCGAAAAATCTCCTGTATCCGTTCGATCGCCGGCTTTCGCGGTCCATTAAACGACACGGCCGTTGAACAATTCTCACATTTTTACACCCAACTATACATAATTAATACCGCTTAATAATTTCCTGCACCGACGATTAATTTTCCGAGCAAAATCGCGCATCGATTAATTTCCGGCCGACGCGACGCCGCGTCGCGCCGCAGCGCGCGATGCGACCCGCTCGTAAAACGCTGATGCAACGCTCGATAATGATCGTAAATATTTAATCGCAAATATTTAACGCGATTCCCGGGATATCGAGGAGCCGCCGCCGCGTCGATTGTTAGAAAATAATTATCACGACACGCCCAGTTATTCGGTCCCCGTACGTTTATCGACATATTATACCTCGCGGCAAATGAAATTTTCTCCGTCCGGTTTATGCATTCCCTTTTGTTTCGTCGCCCTTTCTTGCATAACGATGGTAAATACCTAATTGTCCAGCAAAAATTTCGTTCCGAAGTGTCATGGCTACGGAATATAGAAATAAAGCGGAATCTTTTTTTGTAATCCAGGATTAATAATTTTTTGTTGGAACCTTTCTATTCGCAACTTCTTTCAACCCTTCCGATGTTATATACGAATATGTTGAATGAACTGGGAATATGTTAATTATCAATATTATATATTATTTTGTAGGGGGTGCAAACGAACTCTGCAAAGTAGCTATGATCATATTTTTTTCAATATAGTTTTATTTCGGCCACAGATTATGGTACTGTCCCAATACTTTCGTTCACGTTTCCAATTCATATAAAAAACAACTACGGTGAATGAATGGAAAAAACGTGATTTAAAACTAATGAATGTTTTACTTCGTCGCTTCAAAAGTATCCGATTAGTAAGATGAAGAAGATCGTCTCGAAATTTACATTCACGCCCGCAATCCAAAGCGGAAAGGACACTCGGAAGACGGAGAACGCGTTAAAAAATGCGAGGGTATCCGGTGTTCTGGAAGAGCTTTGGCAAACAGCTTTTCATAGTTCGGTAAACAATGTGCCGCGCGAAATTTCGTAAATCGAGGTCGCTAGCCGATAATGCACGGGAACACGGAACTTTTTTCCGGCCGAGCGGAGGAAACTCGCCTCGTCGTACATTAGGGGATGGCGATCGGCCCCGGGAGCATTCGCGAACGATTACGCTCGCGAGGTTACGATAACATCGCGCCAGGGGAGTTATCGTTCGTCGTTGCTCAAAGCCTCGGCAAACGATAGCCGGGCTCGGGCCGGGTCGGGCCGCGCCGGGTTCCCGAGCAGCATCGCGTCTTGTTGGCGGCTTTATGCATCAACCCCGTAACTGCGCCGCTAAGAGGGTCATTCTTGGCTGCATTACTTTTTGAAACTACACCATTCTTCCCCGGGACGGCGAGCCGCGCCGGCGAAAAGCTCGTTCCCCGCCGCCGTTTCTCGGCCAACGATGTTATCGTTGTATACGACCCGCCCTTATTATCGACCTGACGCTTGTAAGGGCGTACCGTCGATCTCACCTGTCGTTGAAGCCGTTTCTGCGGCCCGCTAATGCCGACCATTGTGCGCGATTTAATGGGCGTACATACGAACACACGGCGACGGACCTTGTGTGTTTAGGAAAACTGCTCGTGATGGATTCTCTTCGACCTCTTTCCACGTTTCTATCGTTCGTCTTTCTGTGCGCGATCTACGCGCACCGTAAAATTATGTTTTGACAGTGGAGACTCTAACCCGACGAAACCACGGATTTCAGGTCGTTAAATTTACAGTCCGACGGTCAACCTAAGTCCACTCTTCTTTGCAAACGTGTCTTTATTCGATTTATTTATTATTTCCATGTTTAAGTTACCTTACTAGAGTTACCTTTAGAGTTCACCTAATCGTCTCTTTATCCAAGAATCTTCTTCGATTGTAAAGTAATTCCTATCTCATAAAGTTAAAAACCATTTGTGCAATACACTTTATTCCTTGCTCTCCGAAGTATATTTATTTCGCAATCGGACATCGCGCTGTTCAAACAATGTACACCAAATGAGTGCGTAGGGAGAGTTTCCATGAAAGAAATTATGCTCCATTTGTAGGGTTAACAAATAGCTGGCCGACCATTGTCCCCCAGAATTTAAATTTCATGAATGGCGAGCGAACAAGTCCATTTGTTGCCGCAACAAACGTATCCAATAATTCTGCGTGTAAACCACTGTCGGCCATTGCCGGCGAGTAATATATCAAAAAGCCCGGTGTACCTTCCTTTTCATCGGTTTTTAGGTTCGGTTTCAATCTAGCATCGTAACACTCGCTCAAACCGGACTGGCCCCTATCGGCCGGTATTTACGATTGGTCGGCGGGCGCAGGGGCCGATTTACAGAAAAATAATGGAATCGGAATCAGGATAAACAACGAGCAACAAGAGCGCATCACGTTCGCCGATATCCTGCGATCCTCCGTAAATACATTCTTCCCGTTTGTTCTCCGCGCTCGCGTTTCGCGATTTTAAATCCGCGACGATTCGCAAACATTTTACCCAGTTATTTCGCCCGGCCCGGCGGCCGGCACCGGCAAATATTATCTCTCGTCGAACTCCGAATTCGCGTGAGCAAATAAATCTTTCTCGCGCTGACTCAATTAAAACGAAAAACGGAGTGCGACGAAGAAAACGAAATCGCAACGGAGATTGCGGCCAATGTTATCCGAGTTATACGCGCGCTTATATTCGAGCGTTTCTCTCGATAGTTTTTCTCGAGGGTACGTTGCGTTCCAGAACGGCTTCGTATATTTTTAAAATTACATCCACGATTTCGTTATTCGTGGGAAGATCATCAAACCAAGTACGCGAATGTGCTTATTTAAAATTCTAACAGGGATATCTATGCTTTCCTTTTTATGGATTATAGTTAATTATTACTTTCGTGATTAATTTCTATCCTGGCAGAAATAAATGCGTTAAATGTAGAATTTAATTATGTAATAATTCATAGATAAAGTAGGCGACATATTATAGTTGCTCGGATCGTCCAAAGAGCATATAGAGGATTGTGGAGTGCCGACAATTTTGCATAGAAATGCAGAGTCTAATGAGGAGTAGGAAGGTGGCGGCTGAAAGAAGCTGGTAGCGAGCGTGTTAATGAGCATATCAACTGAATCGTTATCGCTGATCCGATTTGTCCCGATTATACCGGCAATTTGGCCGTAGACGCGCATCGCTCGCACGGCCGAGGAATGTTCGTTTGTTTAGCCACCCGCCGGGAGAGTCGACGCTGACACGGCCGCGTCACATTAAGCGCTGATTGCATTTTCTCGAGGGCCACGGTAATTAACGTTGTTTCGCGCCCATGAATCGCCCAATTTCGCCGACCGGAAATGGCGCACGGTCCTGCGCCTCCACGGGACTCCCCGGTGAGCTCGGATTCGTTAACGCCGGAATACCTGTGCCAGCACAAATCCGAAGACGGAAAAAACGAGGAGCTCTCGATGCATAAATCAGTCGACTCGAATTTCTGCCTCGGACAAGCCTGTTCCTTCGATGAAGAATTTTTCTGAGAGGCTCGTAACGAGTCTCTTGCTTCGCGGATAATTAATCGGAATTTTCGGGGATGCTTTAAGCCTACCTCTTCGCTGATGAAACTTTTAGAATTGCTTCTATTAGCAGCCGAATGTAGCGTAGTATGTCTAGTTTAATTTACAATTTTGTTTATTAATCTGGGCACGTTAATTTCCGTATAAATTTTAGTGAAACGTGAGAAAATGCCAGTCCAGATTAATTTTTAAATTTGAGCAAATAGTTCCGTCCACCATATTTGGGCGAGGCGATAGTCAAAGTCTATCTCCTATCAGAATCTAAATGATCAAAGAACCCCGCTGTGCGAGTGGTAGCATAGCTTGGCGTATCCTATGCACCTCTTTCAATAACATTTTTAGTTACTTCGATATCGATTCGCAAATAGCACGAGATGTGTGCAGACTAGAGTAACCAAAAAATAAAATGGTTTCGTAACGATGAATGGAAACAGGAAATTGACCGATACTCTTCCGACATTTTTCTCGTTCTGTATTTCGATTTCGTGATGAACGCTTCGTCACGAGCAATATAATTTGTGTCGACAGGTGAGCCACGGCTCTATCCGTAACCCAGTTCAAGAAGGTCGAAATTCTCGAGCTACGTATCAGAAATCATAGACCGTGGTGGCACTTTCTCAATAATTCTTGTCGATAGCCGCGTCTCCGTGGCAAGTGTCCCGGGCTTTGATTCCCTCGAATCATCGAGAGGCGCGTGACACTAACGAATATAACGACATTTAATCGACAGAATGCAATCTCCACATCTATTTTATTGACATCTGGCCATCGAAGCTAGCTATGCAATTATCGCGGGACACGAACGTGTCTGTTCTACTTACTGCGTACAGGGTGCGTCGTGTGAACGAGGTCGCATTAACCCAATACTCTCCATTGCCCTGTTTTTAGCAACAAGTTTTTTCATTTTGCCCAACAATTTCGTGTCGGACTCGTTACGAAAATTAGGAACATGGTCTATTAAATACGGATGTTATTCAATTGCGTTAAATTGAAATAAAATTCTACCCTTCTTTTAGCAATATTTAAACACTGAATTAAAGGTGAATCAAACGATAAATATAAATTACCCGGGACGCGTAGAAATTGATTGGCGGCGAACAAGCGTTAACCAACGCATCTGCGAAAGTAATCGTAACGCAAAGGGTTAAACCAGTTTGTATCAACGAGTCTTTCCAGCATCCCGCAAAACTAATCAATCGGGTAACGCGAAAGCAGAAGATGAGTGAAAAATGTAATTACTTAGGAACGGATAATGAAAGCTTTCGTTAAGCGAAATCTTTTGTACGGGCGGTATCAACGCGGATCCGTATCAACACCGACAAAGCAACAGGCATTGTTCCGACTGATCAAGCTGCAAGATTGGAAAGAATCCGGAGCTCCTCTGCGAATTGCATTTCCCTTTCGACGAGACGCGAGAGAGCTATCGGGCCGGTGTGGACTCGATTACGGTGCCAGAGGGAAGACGCGGATAAAAACCCGTGGCGTTCTGGTCGCCGGGTATTGGCCCGTGAAAGCGAGCATGTTCCGCGACACTCGCCGCGAAAATACAGCGAGGACGAGGTGTGCGGACGAATGAAGATTTAATTGAAACGGGGGCTGGCCGGGTTACGTCGAGCCGTGTGTGCGCCGCGACGGATATCGATTAACCGTGGCGCCCGGCCTCATCGCCGCTCCTAACGCCGGTCAACTTTTTTAATTAATTTCCTCGACCGCTGCGAAAGGGTTCTGCTCCTCTTCGCGTCCCTCTGCTGCGTTTCCGCGCGCCGCGCCGCGAGTGCCCGCGAATCCCTGCCCAATCAGCTCCGTTAATTACTAGCTAATCGGGGCCGCGCATAACGCCGGCCAGAGCACGGCCACCGACGCTCCATTGGCTTAAGTGAGATAATTCAGCGACGCGATGCGACGCGACGTCACCCGAAAGCCCGTTAATTAAATCCTCTGCCGTGTCCCGCGACCGGCGCTATTCGCGTCACGACGCAGAAATTGGCCCGCTTCGGATCGCGCCTTTGGGCGCCGGATATCGGCCACCCGGGCACCGGCTTCGATCAAAAGTAAGCCGGCCGTTTTCGCGAAAGAATTTTCCGAGAATGCTGGAGTTTTCAGGGAAGAATTTCTGACCTAATCGAGCACTGTAGAACATGGGTAAAAATATTTGGAACGCTATTGGAAATAGTTACCGAAGTATTCTCGTTCGGATGATTTCGAAGATAAACTTGTGTTGATGCGTTGGAAGGGCACCTAGAGCCAATATGCTAATACTACGGTGATTGGCGATAAATAAATGTTTGATACGGATCTTGAACAAATTAGAGGATAACTTTTATAAATAGAACATTTTATTGGCGAGCTGTACGTCATTGATGCCAGGTAGGTAGAACAACGTTGGGTAGCACGGGAACGAACGCTCCGATTCACGTGGCCGCGAATTCATTTCACGCTCGCGTCCCTTTCCGTCCCGCCGCTTCCGCCAGTGTGTTTTTCTGTCCGATCAAAGTTTACTCTCTCGCCTAGCGGAAAAAGCTCCGCCGGATTTGTCTTCCCCTGATTCAGCGACCAACGCCTCTAGAGGACTCGTAAACATCGTCTGGGAGAACATTTTTGTTTCTCGTTGCTGCGGCAACCGTTCCTCCGGAGCGATCCATGTGACTCTGGATAGCATTAGTAACACACGATCGATCAACCGTGTCTTCGATCCATACAATACGCTACGTTTTTCCCTCGCAGAGAGCTCTAGATTGTTACACGGCATTGGTTTAGCACTAGCTACGTATATAGGGTGGCCCAAAAATTCACCCGAGGTCATTGGAAATGAGTTTTTCCTTAGAGAAAATTTAGTCCTTAGAACATGCATTTCCGCACTCAAGGTTATGTCAAGGGACTCAAGATTAACTGCACCGATCGAACCATCTGCTCAAAGCTGAACTTCGATCCGAATGTCCCGGGTCGAACGATGGCAGATAAAAAAACAGATCAAGACTTGAGCTCAAAAATAGATTATCACGGAGATGATCCGTACTTAAGGGATTACCCGGCGATAATCTAGAACGGATTCCCAATTTATCAGCGCGCGGTCCCGTCCGCACGGCCTGCACATTACACCGGCCAGAAATTTTCCAATTTCAATAATCGCCAGAGTAAACTCGGCTGTCCGCGCAATTACCGGGAACGCCGCGCCGGTTTCCACGGGACGGCCCATTCGTCACAGAAGCACGCTCTCGAAAAGAACGTACGATGAGCCCGAAGGGCCGTCTCTCCCCTTGGCCAGCAAATTACCCCAGATCCCGGGGATCGTCGGCTGATTATATACGATTCCCGCAAAGCACCTAACAAGCCCCAATTACACAACGCGCGGCCGCTGACACATTGCGAACGGCAACTTTAGATTTCCCGCCGCGCCGCGCCGCCCAGATGATTAAAGACCGTAAAACAGTGCGCTGCGAGAAACGTGCCGCGGAGGCCGACCATTAGCAAGAACAGGGTTGGGCGAATTTTATTTTCAACGATTAATTAGCTGTTTCTCTCCTCGTTCCTCTCTATCACCGTCAAGTTCGCCCGCGATTTGCTAGCAACGATTTTATTCGGCGGGAAGTTGCTCGTTAATTATTAACCGACCGCGGATTTTACGCATTTATGGCAAAAGTAGGCGAAGAAATTTAATTAATTTGTTAGCAGTCTGCTTAACTAGTCTACTGTTATATTGTTAAACTAGTTCTGATTTTGTGTGTTTTTCTGTAAATAATGGCGAGGCATAAAATGCTAACATTTTCGTCAATAATTCTAATTAACGAATAGGGTATTCCATTCGAGAATATCGTATATACACTGTCACCTGTCCTGTGAACAGCAATGATCGTGCAGTGAGCGAACTCGTAGCAGACGGACCAAATTGTTGCACGGTAAAGAAATTTCATTTCGTTCGGATACCACTCGAGTAAGAATTCATTCGCCTGCTTCTTCGTGTAACCCTTTAGCGGAACGGCCAGCTCTGATAAGAAACGACGCGTCCGGGGATCCCTAGGAGGCTGCGAGCCGAGCAGCCGCAGGGACAGGTGAGCGGAGACGAGAACGGTGTTCTTGCGGGCCCGGTTATTATTTGGGACGACACTGGGAGAAACCTGCCACCGGGGGTTGTATCCATTACCCGTTGAGGAAGTTTATTTGCGTCAACGGGGAGCATTTTTTCACGGCGCGGCCGACAGGGAACCGCGGCGCGCGGGCGTGACGAGGTCGGACGATTCCCTGCTCTGTTCGGCGGACAATGGTGTCACGTTGCACAGTTTCATGCTCGTCGACCTGGTTTATTTTTCGTCGGTGGCATTCAATCATGGACGCGTCCCCGCCGAGCCTCCCGACCCCTCGCTGCTGCCGCTATTATGTCGCGGAAAATCGACGCTGCGAAAGTGATCCATAACGGCTGAAAGACGACACCGGACGGCTTTTTCCCTCCCGACGACTCGCGTCTCTCATTATGCGCCCATTCAAACGCGCCACGCGTCCGAGTTTTCCAACGACAATCGATACCGTTCCGACGAAACGACACGCACGTGCGTGCACGTCCGTCGACGCTCCGGCTCGCGCGATCCGCATATTTTTGCATAGCTTACGCGCGATGACAGGACCCTGTCCGCCCGAATTATCCGGCGATCGCCTGTCGCGCACCCTCTGACCTCTATTCCACCGATACGCGATCATCGGGACGCTCTTGTTTTCCGACCTTCTGGAAATGAACGCGATCAATGATGACGATGATTTTTCGGTGGATTTCGTCGACGGCTCGTCGACGTACAGTAAATTCTCTGGAACTGTCCCTCAGCAGTAAACATTGTAAACAAAAATAGACAGTTTGGGGAGAGGAAATACGATTATTGGAGGGAAGTTACTGTAATTTGGTACGCGTAAAAAGGAGCCGCGTAAATTGAGGAACGGGTGTAATTGTCCCCATATTTCTTCGCGTTTCGAATCGAAGCTCGATCGCCGGCTAGAGAAGGTCCAACATGGCGTCGACGATGTCGAAGACGAAGCGACGTCGATAACTACAAGATCGCGTCCCGTGTTCAGCAGATACGCCGAGGATTTGGATCCGCCAGATTTCAGCAGCTTATCCGACAGAAGAAACACATCCCTCGCGAGTAGTTTCTCAATCCTGGAGCTCTGCCAGGAGTCCGGCTCTCGACGAACCTCGTTCGCAGTTTCGCGAGATACCGATAAATCACCTGTCGGCCGGAATCATTCATTCGCGAATATCTCGATGCTCGGATCTCCCTTTCTAAAGTCGATCGTGTCCCATAAACTTCGCGTAAAACCCACGCGGTCGGCTGGTGCCGAGCGTGCTAATGCGAGCCGAAGCTTCGCGCGCGCCGGAAAAATCCCGCGCCGCGGACTCACCTTTAAAGCCAGGCTCGAGACCGTACGATATTGAAAACCTCTTTCTTGTCAGACGTCGAAATTGTATGCCTCGTTGAACTTTAAGCCCCCCGGAACATAATGGAACCGCTCGAGCGTGATTGAAAATATTCTCACCGGTTAATAACGCGCGCCAAGCGAGATACGTTCCGGGGGAGTAACGGTGTTTGCAATAGAAAGCATCCGATACACACTGGTCTTTACACGAGCGCCGATAATGGCGCCGTAAAATCGAATCGAGCTCATGCGGATTGACGTAAATGAACTTTACGCTCCCGTCACCCTGCAGGACTAATCATTGGACCGCGAGGTCGCGAAACATTGTATTCGATGACGCGATCGGCTTGCACCGGACGCCTTCGATCGAACATTTTATCGCCGATCGATATTTTTAAATTAGTTCTGGTTCGTTAGTGGATGAAAGTCGTCGTTGCGAGAAATATTTGAAAGAACATTTCGAAACGGGGGATTATTCCGGAGCCGTCGGTTGTAGTTCGCTGCTGCCATTTCTTAATTTAAGTCGGTGAAATTGAGCTCTGTTGCTCGAAGAGGATAAATCCAGACGGATCCGTTGATCGACGAAGAAGCGAACCGGAGAGATGTTGTGCACAGTCAATTTGCGAAGTTGCTCTTCGACGATACGTATGAGGCCGTAGACGCCGGGAGACCCTTCGCGAAAAGTTCCGTGTAATTGCTAAGGAACTAGTTCAAAGCTGTCCGATGTCTACTTGAGACATTTTTGAAGACTACCGCGAGATCTGCGTTTCCAAGACTTTGGATTCGATATTAAAACTCGCAGATTTATATTTCCTGCAAATTTGAGAGTTCTAGGCTCGGGATTCGCTTGCGGAACTTCGCGTTTAAATTGTTCCGGCTGTCCTCGCTGGAGCAGAATGTACATTACCGCTTTAATGTACAATTGAAACCAAACACGTCCGGCCGTTCCCTCCGCCCGGTGTACAAATTTAATCCTGTAAACGAGTTGCTCGAAAACTAGTTAAAACTTTGCTCAGAAATGTAAGATGCGAACGTCGGCGCAAGATTATTCCGAAGGAAATGGACGTCGGCCTCTGCGGACGAATTGTTCGGACGAGTGGAAGCTGTATAGGCTCGGGCTGCTCCCAGGATCCTCGCGGCGCATCACCGAATCGATAAAAATCCGTCCAACGGAGACGCTGTCGTAATTACTCGCCGTCGCGTCTCGCCGGACACTTTTTGCGGAATAATAACGTCCGCTAAGCGGTCACAATGAGTCGGTCTATCCAGGCAGTAGCACGGCTTATCGGCGCAGCGGCTCGACGATCAAATATTAATTTCATGGCTGCGTTACCCGGCAGCTCGAGAAGAAAGGGGAACCAGCGGCCGCTGCGCAGTAAATAAAGCGTGCAAAGTGTCGGCTTCGCTCGTCGCTTTTCGTCCGGCGCGGCCTTTTTTTCTCGCCTCTACTCCCTGACCGACAATGAATCCCGGGGACAGGGTCGTGGCCCGGGCAAAAGAGAAAAAGAAAAACTGGCACCGGGAAAAAATACGGCAGCTCCCAAGTTCGTTTAACGGCGCCGAGAACTTCATCCGCTGTCCTCCTCTTCGCTCCTGTTTCGCTCCAGCTCCTTCCTCTTATTGCGTCTCCAGCTTCCTTCGCCCTCCATCCCCTATCTGTCCGCGTCCCGCCACCCATTTCGTTGTCTTCCTCGCCAGCTGCGTCGTCTAATTTCCGCTCGACGGCCGGCCGATTCCTTTTCCACTTGCTCCGCGATTTACTGCCGTTTCGCTGGCGCGCAACCTTCGCCATTTAGGAATACCTAATATTACGTCGAATCATTTATTTTTCGTAACCAACGGGATGCAGTAGCTGTTCCTTTACAACGTTGTAGCAAGCCAGACGATGAAAGGAATTTGATATGGGTGCATCGATGTTCTTGTAAAGGATGCGTTCCTTTGACGCGTTGTAGCCAGCACCAAAACTGGAACAAGTCAAAAGTGCTTCCTCTCCGATGATCTGCCTTGGAGGAAGCATTCTTTCGGAACGTTGTTCAGAATCAGACCACGACATTCTGTAGCAAATGCTAAAGGGAATGCGACAACGCCTCGTAGCGTCTTGTTTGGATATACAGCTACCACGAATTCACCAATGGCTCGAAACGTGCCTCCTCCGAAGCAGAAAGTTTCCTGGAGTTTCCAGGATTTTTCGTTGGGAATCGTAGCGTGAGTTCAGGATCGAGGGCAGCCCATTCGAGGCCACAGCACGCGCCTTTGACAGCTGACGGATTAAAGGCCAGGATCGCCACGAGCTAGGGGGAGAACTGGTCAGAACTCATTGAACAAACGGCGCGCCGGTGTGAATGACCTTGCGCCGCTTATTGCTCGCCAGTCGAGCGGGTTGACAGCGGATATGCAAATCCCGCTCATAGCCTGTCAGAGACTGTTCTTCCGTCCCGTTTCCTCCTGCGCCCGCATCCCCCTGCTCGGTGTTTCTTGCGCGGCCTGGCACTCTGTTCGCAGCTCGGGAGCCCGTTCCTCCCGGGGCCGTTGTCACGCGAAAACGGGACCCGGGCACAATGCGCCGCCGTCGCCGAGAAACCGAATCGTATCTTACCGTTCCCATTTTATCGGGCCCGGCGATCTCCACGGGCGAGAGTTAGATCGGGACGGCTGGAGATCGCAGATCTCGCGAAAGAGGAAGCGCGGGTCCGCCATTGTTACGCTGGAACATCGATACTGCGCCACGGTCGTTTAAATCGACGGTTTTCGTACGGTATTTACATTTATATCGAACGCTGATTGGCTCCGGGTGGATCGTCAGCGGCACCCGGCGAGAGGAGGATCTTGTTATTGTTGGTTTACATTTCCGGTTCTATTGTAAATTGAAGACCAGTTTCTCTTCTCGCTGAAATGAGAACAATAACCGTTGTGAAAGTGTTCCGCGGGGTTGCGTCGACGTCGACCCAGGTTTCACCGACAGCGTTCCGACGTGGCAGAATTTAGCGAAACTGGTTTTACTAGCGTCTATCAACAATGGCATTCATTAGCGCTCGAGCTCGATAGTCGCGCGCATTCATCGACTTCTATGCATCGTTATAATTCCGAGCTTTATCAATTATTTTACATCGTTGGTTGAAGTGGGGACTAGAATTGGATAGGACTTGGATACAGTTTCGACAAACAATTTGACCGTCTTCTTTTTTCCTCACGGGTGTGCCGACTGGTTAAGGGCTATCGAAAGCATCTCGCCCTCTTCAGTCCCGTAGACGATGGAATTCCTCCGAACACAAGAACAGTAAACCACGCTTTACCAAACGATCGCAGATTTCCATCACCAGGACGCATAAATGCATGCAGGATGCGCCGCGGACGAAATTGGATAGAAGTTCCACGGGATTTCCATCGAAAGTTCCGCGACGGATACATCGTTGGAGGATTGTTTGCGAGACCGTTCGCGTAAAACACCGCGGGAGCAAGTTTCACGAGAACGGAGAACGTACGCGGTCCCCGAGGAGAAGAATCCAATCGGAACAGATCGAACAAATCACCGAGTGCTAGACCAAAGCCGTGGAAAGAATCGGAGCGAGGCCGACAAGGGGTAGAAGCGAGACAAAAGTATTATTTGCGAAGGTTCCGGGCTGTGAACCTTCTCCAAAAGCAGCTGAACCTTTCACTGGCGTTGCAACCATCTTCGCCGGAGTCCAAGAACGCGAACAATTGATACAACTGGGAATTACGCTGTTAATATATTTTTTGTTTCGAGGCTGTTAAAATTATAAAGACGTTTTCATGGAAAATGGTTGAATAATTTTCTTGATCCCAACGTAAATTAGGGCAACCGGTCTGCTGCGCGTCTCGCGCACTTCCAGCCGCTCATTTAGCGCAGAGACTTCTACTCCAGGTCATGGAATCCTGGAAACAGTAATCGGAGGACAATAGCAATTCATCGGGTGGTCCGGGAACAGGCCGAGGGAGAATCGGCGCGCGTAAATTCATTCATGGAAAAGACGCCGCGGCGGCGAGAGGCTCGGGCCACGGACGTCCGCCCACGTTTTCTCGTGCCATTCACGGGGAGCGACGCGCGTGAATGAAAACGCGCCTGCGTAGGTTCGGCCCGCGGCGTGTGCGTGCAGCTCTCGAACGAGAATACGCTCCGCGAGATTTGTTGCTCGCTTTCGGCTCCGAGGCCGACGGAGGAGGAGCGGAATGTCGCCGTGCGCCGACCGTTTCCTGTTTCTCATTAAATCATGCCGAGCTGGTAAGAACGTTTCCCTGCTCCGCCGAAGAAATTGCTCTCTGTCGAAACTGCGAAGCGTCGCGTCGCGTCCGACGCGTTTTATTTCCCAACGTCGTATTCATCGTACTTCTTTAGGTAACTTTACCGAAGTGCTCACAACCGTTGAGGAATATGGACAGTTCTTTGACGAGTGCGTGAAGGAGTAAGGTGAAATTTCGGGAGGGAGACGGAGCATTTGTGGTCGATTTTCTGTATTTATGGCAAAAATGCGTAGCTGAAATATAAAATTGTGATAATATATTACAATTAATTATTATATATATACAATGAATTATAATAAATTACTATATATATAATAATCAATTGTTAAGGTTATGTCAAGGTTATCAATCATGATATGTTACCATAATAATGTAATAATAATATAATATAATAATGACATTATTATAATTATTATAATGCTATTATTTTTATTATTATATATTACAGATTACACAACACATAACCTCGGTGTTCCAGTATTTACTTACAGATTCGCAGACAAATGAAAAACTGTGTAGAGATCCCGGCATCCCTGGGGGGTCGTTCGAGGATTAAATAGCTTTTCCACCGTCTGAAATATTTTCTTTGTCCGCGGCAGCGCAGGGAACAGTTTTAAATAAAATTTGAGCAGTTCGGGTGTGGAGAACTGGAGTTTCAATCAAAGCTGTGGCAGTTCCCGCCAGAGGGAACGTGTCTAGACTGTGAGATGGTGGAGGATTGCCACTTTCGCGGGGGTTGATCCACTTTCGCCCCTTAGATTCTCGTTTCCGTAGGCGCTGTAGCTCCGCCGTTTCAGTTGCTCGCCGGAGATACGGATGATCCGGTCCCAAGGGGGTGCGTCGATGCTCCCCTACCGAGCTTGGACAAAGAATGAGCGATGGCTGGGTAGAGGGCTGCTGGTTTATCGACTTTGCGAGACGTCGTCGCGGAGTAATGACGAAGTGCTCCGCCGGGGCATACTTAGCTGGAAGATCACCGGCATCCCGGAGACCCGGAGGGTGGCGAATGTTTCCCGGAGCATCTCGGGGGAGGTTCGCGGCGGAAACTGCGAAAGGGTGATCGCCGGTCCCCGGTTAAAGGAGCCGGGCCCGGCCGTCATCCGCGCACAATGTCCCCGTTTACGCTGGCAAACCAGCCATGTAATGAAACCTCGCGGGACAACGACGGGGGGTAGGTCGGGGCGGTGGGTGCAGGCGTTCGCAACGTAACGTAACGTGGGATTAGAGACGGGGAGAGCAGTCGCGCGACGCAACGCGCTGTCACGGCAGATGTGTCAAAGCGTAATTGCAATTTGCAGTTTAGTTCGGCACACTCGGAGACTTTGGTAATTAAGGGTGGCCCGCCGGATCGGGGGGACGCGAGGGGCGCGCCGGGCGGCCCCGTGGAGAGGAACGAGCCCAGGCCACCGGTGAATCGTTCCCCGGCAGACAACGGCCACCAAGAAGACGAGAGCGCGATCCTTCGCCGGCTGACCCGAGCGTGTAATGAAAACTCCGCGCCGCTTGTTCCGTGCCAATCGACCGCGCGAAACTTTCTTGCCCTCCGGTCACCCGTTGATGCAAGCCTTCCTTTTATTTTCGGTGTCTGGATATGAGAACTGCGCCGCAACTGACGACCGGCGGAACTGACTGCTTCGCGGTGCTTCGCAAAAATTACTACATTGTGCTTCGAACAGAAACGTATGCCGGTTCTACCGAC
>CM052149.1:13240737-13252801 GCA_028455555.1 Augochlorella aurata
CACAAACGAATTGTGAAATTGTTTGAACAGCGTCGCTGCGTGTGTCAGAAATGCATAGATCCGCGGTGTACTTGTCAGTAACGAAGTTCCGTAAAAACGATCGCGGTAACAGGTCGCTCGCTATTCCATACAGGTAATCAGATAAAAAGGGGGCGTAAAGTTTCCGCGATCGTAAAGAGCTCCAAACGAAGCATGAATAATAACGACGCCCCGGCGGTATAAATTAATCAGGGCAACGTCAACGATCCCGGTTGACAGCCGCGGGTGCAGGAACGGTCGTAACCCAGGGCGCAATTAATTTTTCGTGACCCGGAATCGTCTTGATTGAAATTCCGCCGCGACCAGGAAGCCGTAAACGGCACGTTAACGCGACGCGATGCGGAGTAGATGAGGGGACTGCATTTTCCCGTGGCATTCGCCGTGCTCGGGGCTCACCTGCTGCCGACGACCGTGTTCCCGACTTGATTGTCAATGCTCCTAAATCAACGTAGTTTCTCCAGCTCGTTGGATTAGCCATCAGACGCGGTGATGAGACGACGGCGCGACGTTCCTCGGGACCCGTTTCTCCCTCGTCCTTCCTCAGCTTCCCCCTTAATTCACCCTGGACCCGGTTAAACGCCGAAAGATGCCGGAAAATTCAGTCTCGTCGTCGCCGGAGACTCCCTTGTTCCCCGAACTACCGCCTATTAAATCGCGACGAATTCGTTAGGCCGCGACGTCGAGCCCATCCTCGGCTCTATCAAACCCGACGAACTTTTAGACGGGGCCGGCCTAATGACAGAGAACACGATCCGAGATTGAGCACTTCAATTAGGGTACGTTGTTACCCGGTTATTATTGGCAAAGAGAGCTGCAGGGTATTGCAGGGCGAGCATAGACGTCGCAGCGAGAGATGCCGGCATTAACGCTGAATTAAATCCTCGCTATCTTATTTGATGTCCGTATGATTTCTTCTGGCCTTCATTAGGAGCACGTTAACGACGGAACGTGATCTAGGCCAGAGAAACGCGAGACTGGTTCTGACGCTGCTAAGCTATTACAAGCGGAAGAGGATGATAATTGTCAAACGTTCGATATTTTCTCACCATTTAATTCTCCTTAAATGGCAGTTGATTCGCGTCGTCTATCTACGAATGGCTCTGCGTTGCCATATATAGCTTGCGTAAGCAATATTTTGTATACATTATAGTAATTATAGTAATTAATAGTAATTATAAATACGAAAAGTAAATATATATAAAAACTTTTTACGCAAGCTATATATAGTCAATCCAACTTCTTTCGACCAAGGTCATTTTTTTCAGAGTACTTAAAGGTCAGGAATGTTGTATATGTATGTAAAGAAGATATTTAGATGACAATGCGTAGGTCAATCACCTTCTATACTCAAGATCCGCGTATTTATAGCCAGATCGCGGACGTGGATATAAATTCGTGTAATCTAGAGAAAATGGGAAATCAAGTCCTTAGTACTTTAAGCGACGACTTCCACGCAGATTCAATCATCTATTGCAGTAAAAGCAAATGAAACCGGCGAAGGTAAAGACTCGCAACCGATTAATTTTCCCACGGACTTGCCGTTCCCGGGCAAGTGGCCACGATTCGGTGGAAACATTAGCTCGACCCGTTTTAATCGAGGCAATTGATTTTTCCCGTGGGACAACGTTTTTCCGCGCACGTGATCGGTCACCAAGGCAAGTAGAACGACCGCGGCGATCGTCTGTAAACACGCCGGCAATCGGCGACCGTTTTCCGTCGTCTAACCGGGCCGTGATGGAGAGCGAGCGAGCAGTTATGCAAGCACACGGCCACCGGGCAAATATGCACTTACCGCGACGAAATTAAGGGCATCATCGTTTTAATTAAAATCCTCCGGCTGCGGGCCGCCATCAGTTTATGTAAATCCCGCTGATAAATGGCCGGCGCGCGATGTACGATGAAGTTACCCGCGGTTATCTCGATTTCCGTGACCGGGTTCGCCGCACTTTTAAACACCGCGCACGTTTTTACGGCTCACTCCCGTTCCATCGGCCGTGTTAACATCTATTTACCGGCGTATCGTAACTCCGATGGCCGCGGGCCGTGCTCCTCGCGGCGAATTTTCCTCGCGCGGCTGCCGGACGACTGATTTTTGTCCCCCGTGAAATAAACGCCGGCGTTGGTGTCGCGCTCGGTATTTCAAAAGAGCCCCCCGACCGCGCGCGGCAACGCTCCAAAATGGCAGACACAGATATGCGCGCGCTGTGATTTAAAGTTTGACCGGCGAATAATGCATTCTTGAAACAATACAATCCTCGCATCGCTCGGCTATTACACGATATTCGGACCGAAGCCCTGCTCGCGAGCGTTGAATTTTTGATGCGTTATCGAAACGTTCAAATATTTCTCCTGAATAGTTGATGAAAACCGAAACTACCGGCACGATTATTTGTTCAATCTGCGGATGTTTCTGTAAAAATCCAAACAAAGCGATGATCTCGCTAAAATTTCACGGAATTGTTTGAAGGGCTTGTATCACGGATTGTCGGATTTTTCTGTGGACGCATAAATATACGCGGGCTGTTTTCGCTCGCTCGGCGAAAGGACCGATTTTATTAAATGTTGGTCAGCTTTTGAAAAGAATTACGACCGTGCACCGTGCGCTTCCGTTTCCTATATCCTTTTCAAGCGACATTTATAAGAGAGACAAAATAACAAAAATTAATCGGCTGATTCCTCCCTCATTCATCCATCAAGCAGATTAATCCTTCGACATCTATCGACTTCTCCGAGACGTCAAGAAACAACTTGGCAGTATAGAAAACGTCTAGTTCCTCTGCATATTTCAAAATATTTTACGGAACTACTAATTTATTATTTTATAATCTTACTTAATCGCAGTCCATTCAACCTCATTAAATGTTAGCTATGCAAATTTTAAAATAAAACATTGCGTTTCTAAGTTTGCACGAAACTGTTTAATGAAGTCAAATTAAACACTATTCTTCGGACGCATAAAATTCCGTTTGTATTGTGTGCCAACGGGTTAGAAGACGAAGGTCCCGAATAAATGCGAAAATGTGTCGCGTCGCACCCAATAGTCCGTAACTTGGTTACTCTCGCGAATTTAATGGCAACACTTTTGGAGCACGTTTCTCAAATATTGAACCTCTGATTAGCGCAGCGAGATATCGATTTTCCGAATCAGCCCTGAACGAGCACCGCGTTTGCGGCGACCTGTACTTCCGGGTCCGCGAGGAGCAGTCCAAGAAGCAAATACGTCGAAGAGTTTCGCAAGCGGCGGCGGCGTGTCCCGGCGATAAATCATTTCGCATGCGGCGCACGATCGCGCCGCGGCGTCCACGGCGAATCTTATGCATTACGTTTATCGTTGGGTCGATCGGTCGGGTAAAAAGTATTTCATACAAGACAAATTGTAGCCTGCGAGAGACGGACGGGGCTAGCGAGGCGGACCGTCGTCGTCGTCGTCGTCGTCGTCGTTACGTAAAACGCTGCTCCGTTTTCCACGGTTGGGGGATCCGGCGGTGTCTCGATGGCGGACACGTCCGAACTGCGTCATTACACTGTTTTCGATGCACATATCATTCCATCCTCTGCACCGCACATTTTATTGCGGTATATTGATCACTTGTCGTACTTTGACGAGTATCACTCGTGATAGTAACAATGACCTGTTAATTATGAATTCCATTTCTTTAAGTCATAGAAATTAATATAATAATAAATAATAAATTATTCGAAGCACACACGGCTATATTTTTATGAAAAAAATCTGCCCTGTTCGAGCATTGAAAACACCTGTCTGATTCATGTAAAAAACATTTACTCGAGTCTAATTTCTCGATGTAAGGCGAAGCTATGCCGAAAGAATCTTTCATAAAGTTGCCTTTGAAATAGTCGCTTCAAAGTTCAAAAGGCTACCAAAAGTTACAGTGGAATAACTCTGATGTATTGCGAATTGCTGGGGAAAGGACGAGCGAGAGGTATGCAGATCTGATGTAACTTTGATTAGTGCATTAGTGCAGTTGTTCGGATGATACAGCATCGCATAGCACAAGGAGAACCTTCGGCAGATTGTTCCTTTGATTCGAACTTAAGAACAAGACGCACCTTTCAAACAATTCAATGCTCGGCATAAAAATCTGCGGTTTAATCGCCACAATAACTTTTTGGTCTATCGTTAACCACGTGTAAAGAGCAAACGTTACGATCAATTGATCAATTCGTTGTCTTTTCTTTCGACGATGAAATTATGTAATCTGTTCCCTCCCTGGATACCTGTGACCTCACACGATGTAATCATTAGCATATATAGGCATGTTTATTATGTTCGTCGTATTAAATGCATCATATACTCTTGTATAAAATATAATAAAAATGTCGTCGAAGAGCAAATGAAGAGAAAATACCATGTACTTAGATAAAAAATTTGAAAAACGATCGTGTTCCCTATTTTCTTTTGTCATTTCAAGCAATATCAGAATTTAAAAACTAGTTACGGTATAATAGACTGTTCCCTCTATCGTTTAAAAAATTATTTAGTCCAGTTCTAAAAAAAGTTATTGCTTTTCGAAAAGAGGTCCGAACATCAACGGAAGTCACTGTATAGAGAAAATCGCGGTAGAAATAGCATTAAATCGGTGACACGAAGGCATCGCACTCTCCTCCGTGTGTAGCATCGAGGCAGAGATACGCCTGCTGTCGAAACAAAATACGCCTGGTACCGAAGCACTACCGTAAGGCGAGGCAAGGAAAGTCGAGGGTGGAAATGCAAAGGTGAATGGAAGAGACCAGTGGGACGGAAGGGACGAGTGGGAGGGGCGGGAGGGGAAGGGAAGAAAGGGACGAAATGGACGGCGGAGAAAACGGACGGAATGGGATATGCAGAGGGTCAAGGGGTTCCGGACTGAATTACGCGGCACTTAAACCCGGCCAGGAACACGAGATCTGCATACCACGATGACGCCGCGACGTACGCGAGCCTCGAGCCGGAACTGCGAACCGCGTCGATAGGGACTATCGGAAACCCGCGCTCACTGCCACGTGAACAGGAACACGCGCTTTTAGTCGCCGCATTTACCTTATCGACCAAGCCGCCGCGGTAAACTTCTTATTCCTTGTTTTTTTACTCCCTCCGGCCGACCCCCAGCCGCTTTCGCATTCTGCTCAAGTGACGAGGCGAAAGCGACCTACGGCCGTCAACGTCATTTGTTACCCGCCG
Organism: Augochlorella aurata; assembly: GCA_028455555.1. Taxonomy (NCBI): domain Eukaryota; kingdom Metazoa; phylum Arthropoda; class Insecta; order Hymenoptera; family Halictidae; genus Augochlorella; species Augochlorella aurata. Next base: position 13,245,959 of record CM052149.1, read on the forward strand.
TACTTTGCGGCTGTTCATTGTTGCCGTCCGGGGGTTTATGCGACCGACTCTGGTGACTTCATCGGCAGCGCAGTGATTCTCAAACGGTTCATGCGCCGCGAAGAATCGGTCGCTTAAACTTTAGATCCGGACACGTTGCCTTAAAGTAGATGTTCCAGGCTCTAATTTAAAGGGAAAGTCATTGTCCTACGATGATTCTTCGCGGAGTTAACGTCAACCAAAGTTGGCCAATTTTTATCTATTTGTCTAAGCTATAATCGTTTCGATGATGTAATAAATTAACTTTAAGCATAGGAATTTTATAAAAGTCTGATTCCGTAGAAATGAGCAATGCATCGAAGAGAAGAATGCTGAAAATCGCTAGGAAATTAAAAGAGGGAAGCGGCGAAGATCGCGTGAGGAAATTGGTGGTCGTTGTCGGGTCGTAGCATTAGAACTCTTGCAGATGTGTTAATACGGTGCGAGTCCTCGCGTCCCCGTGGCCGTGGCAGCCAGGAATGCGTCGCCTCGAATGAATCGAGACACGGGGCTCTTTAAATGTCAACTTTTGTTGCCGTGGGACGCGCAAATGGACAGCCGTAGACACTCGAGATTGTCGTAAAGTAGAGCTGGCTTGTCTGAGCTGCGACTCGGCCGAGACAGTTTTGGCGAGGCGCGTGGAGGAGTTATTTATGAGCGGAGCACTGTCGTGAATGCTACTTTTTAGCATCCGAGTTCGCTGCGCGAGGTGACACGTTCCTCGGGGCCCGGGCTATCCGTAACGGCAGAAGAAGCTGTCGATATTTCACCGGAAAATGTTAGCGTTGAGAAAACATCGCTGCTTAGCAGAGACTTATTGTCGGGTGCATTTAGAACCTCGTAAATTCTGATGTCATAAATGCTACTGCGGCGCAAGCTCTAGTTAACCGAGCCCGCAGCATGCACCGCGTTCGGTAAGCTCGTTGTCCCCATCCTGCTTGGAAACATGCTGAACTTATACTACACCGCGTCTCGTAATTATAAAGCCACCCAAAAGATTTCATTTTTTTAAACAGTATTATACATTGTTTCGTACAGTTTTGTAGACATAGTTAACATAATAATGAACAGACTTGAGGTTGCGCCTATGAACTGAAGAAGGAAACTGATTTATATAATTTTATAATTATAAATTTAATTATATATATTATATTATAATTATAATTAATTATAAATAAAGAACAAGGTTATTAATTAAAATGAAGATGCAACAACAATTGAATAATGTGCGAGTCCACCTCGATAGTCCAACGAGCATTCTGATAAATTAAATATTACAATATAAATATTAAATTGCATTAGAAGTTAGTTATGCAGTGCAGGGATTGCAGGTAACAGAGAACAATTCCCGATTCGATGTGCGATCAAAGATTTACTGAAACAATAAATCCATAATTATATTCAGTTTGCTTTGTTTATAATATATACGCATGCAATAACGTTTGTAGTTGCAGTGCAGGGGAGGAACGAGCTGCATACTCGACCAAAGTTGTAACAAGTATTTAGCGTGGCTCGTTGTTCCTACAGGGTTATAGTTGGAGTTCCATCGCTCGACTGCCCAAGGCTGGAGGCTCGCTATACCTCGACTATACCGCTTGATACGCCCACTACTTTCTAATGTATCCATTATCTCGGAGATACGCCTCGTTTCTATCTCAGAAACATTACTCAAAAGTCTAACTAGAGTCACTGAGCACAAAGTAATCTTGAACCTGCGCGATTTTTCGTCCACACTGCGCCAGTGCCTTGTACTCTGCCCTGTCAGTGTTATCTGTTTCATATTTTACAATACACGTGGGTGTCGTGTAGTCAATTACACGATTATAAATTGCAACCAAAATGTGGTCGGAAAGTGTACCGATTGTATCGGTCAATAATGATCGACGTATCTCAAATTAAGTTCAACTTTAATCTTCGAGAACTTTCTAACCTAGAGATCTCTAACCCGTATAATATTTGTAATATTTGTAATATTTGTGTTCGTACTCTCGACACTATTGCTGCTTTGTTGAAAATATATTTCCTTTTATTTTTCTTAAAGCAGTTAGAACAGGTCTTCGAACGCTATAAAATACAATATGATATTTATTATATACCTGATTGAATATTTTATTTCGATATATGTCCGCTGAAACAATTATTTACAAGTATAAATTGTGCACAGATATTTGCAGTTTCCGAATTGGGTAGAAATCTACCCCACAAAGTCACTTATATAAGTCTAAAAGACGAAGGCCTTCGAGGTTAAACAAAAACAGAGTTTTTATTCGATTCGAATTACGGAGAAGTGTTAAACAATCTACGAAAATGGGGATCGGCATAAAAATCCGCAATCTAATTAAGAGTCACGGTTTGCTACCTACCGCGAAGTCCACTGCCACACGAAGCTTGTCACTCCCCCAACTGGTAACCTGATTTATTATCTGTTTGCACACGATTTATCGGGAACAAATATCAATTTAGTGTCAGAGGCAACCGAACGACAAGTGTATCACTCGCGGAGACACGAAAGTTCGCGACGCCGCGCTGCCGTGGAAAAAATGTCGATCCGGGCCGCGGCGGCGTGTATAATTCTGAATGCAAAACGGCCATTGAAAAAACTGGTTCCCCGCGTCGGACAACACGGTTGCACTCATAATTACACGCATGATGTATCGCGCGCGGGTAGCAGCAGATTCGTTATCGATGCGTTTGACTTTCACGCGACTCGTATTCCGGTAATTGTCGCTCGTCGCACCCCTCTACCACCCCTCTGCCGTCACCAATCCGTCACTGGCCGCAGCCCCTCGCACTATTTTTATAATTCTCGTTGCAGACGCCAAGCTGCAGTCACGATGCGTGCGGATTCCAATAAATGGAACGTTCTGAGAGTCAACGAAATCATTTGCTAAAAATTGCTCAAATAATGATTCTAAAAAATTAGAGAGATTAGTTCAACTGTAATTAAAATACACTTCACTTTACTTTACTTTAAAATAAAACATGTGCCATTTTCATGTCATCACTGTTGACATTTCATCAAATCATGTTACGAACGCGCAAAATCTATTTTAATTTATCTATTAAAAAATCCACTTTTTAAATGTGTTTTCCTGGTAAAGCAGAGACACGAGTAAACGACACGTACGCTTTACAAAATCGAAGTCTGAAAACCAAAGAGCTACGACATCATTTGATGAACTAAAAAATCAGTCTGGCGAATTCAGAGTGCTTTGGTCCAGTTTTCGATGATCGTATACGAGCAGGGACTGTTTCGCGATCGATTGAAGTAGCTCGAGTAAGTGGACGGTCTATATAATCAATCATTACCGATTAAACTCGCGCGACATCGGCGAGAGTGGGTGGGTCGGGTCGGGCTTTATTAAAAAAGCAATTTCGAGCCCGCGCGCTCGAAACTGTGCTTCATTCCGCAAGACGGGGCCCAGGCGATGCAAAGGATACCGTGTTCCGGGCGGCCAGCTTTGAATTATTCATAGCTCTTAATACAAAGGCGCCATCGTTTCGTCGATTTCCATTAAATTGCGATGCTTTCGTTTCGTTTCATTAACCGTTTAAACCGCTCCCCTCGCGCCCTCCGGCCACGGCGAGCGGTTCCTTGCGGTGGCGAACGTCCCAGATACGTCACCTAACTTCCTGTAATCGAGAAATCTCTTATTGAGCCGGACGGGAACCGGTGTGCCGGCTCCGCAACCTTTCGAGCGGCTCCACCCCCGCGAAATTGAACGTGCCGAGAAATCCATGGCGCCTCGCTGGAAATTTCGCCGACTCCTCGTCGAACCAGCTTTTATTCGGGCGAACGACGGCTCTTTGTCGGGGTCGCGAGCGCTCCGCGAATCGTTTATAGAATTTATATCATTTTATAGAGAGGTCGCGGCCACGTTTCCACCAGCCCCACGTTCATAGAGCGGATCCGAACGTAGCCCGCGGACTCATTAGACTTGATTCGATTGTCCTGGCATACCGAATTTCGCCGGGCGAATGCATAAAATACTCCTGCTCGCGCTGTGTTTTTAAGCAACCACGACAAAACTCCCGTTGGGTTCGTTTACTTGAACTGTTCGGCACAGTAGAACCGCACAGAAGTCTTTTATTATATTCTCTCAGCTGTTTACACTTCTGAAAGTTTCTTGAAAGGACCTAGCCGATTAAGACGGTTCAATTTTCCGATTGCTTCCTGGCTTTTCATTTTTGATAACCACTGCTTGCAAGCGGAAAGTGTGAAACAATTCTATTATATGTGGCTCGGTGTCCGAACTTTCCGAAGGGGGGACGGGCGGAAAAGCGCGCAATTTAATTTACCCTTAACTACTCACCCGGACAAGTTACAAGGTTAAAATTTTACACAGATGAGTTTTGCGTGGTCGAGAATGTAGTATGCATCTTCGAGAATGATAAATATTTTTGCTGGTCGCGGAAGATTAAAAACGATTGAGATATTAAATTCTCAAAATACCGTCGATCTTTGATGTTTATAAAAATACAGGGAAATAAATTCCTGTTATTTCACCGACGGCTGCAAAATAAAATCGAAACAAAATTCCGCTTCGTGTTTCGTTTTGGAACGTTTTAAAATTTGTGCGTGCAGTCGAAACGCGAATAAAAGCGCAGGCGGAAGCCCGCAATAAAAGCTTGCACAACGAGTTCGCAGCTCGATGATAAAAAGTCCTCGAAATTGACGCGAACATTACCCTCGAAATTAGGGAACTCGCTTAGCCCTTTACCAAATAGATTAGAGCAAAACCCGAGAGTCGAGCACAATTAAAAGAAAATTCTGTCGCTTACACATGCCCAAGGCGGTAGTTGAAGTGTCAAGCACAGATTCCTCGGGCGTCCGCACCGCTCCATTTCGAGGATCGATAAAAGCGAGAAAGCCTCGCGCAGAGGTTACCTGTAACGCGACCCGGCAGCCTTCGTCCCAGAAGATCCTCGATTTTTTCGGACTGTCCTTGCGGAGGGAGTGCAACAGCAGGTTCATCTTACCCGGCTCAAAGACGGAGAGTCCTCCTCCGGTCTGCGCGTTGCGTGCAGCTTGTAATGCGAGCACAGCCCTGAAAGATCATCCGATTAAGAGTAGCAAGCTACGATCCGGGGCCGTGATACTTCACGTGCAGGATACGGGATGTGGGCATACACGCGCGCTCGCGTTAACCCGCACACCACCGCAACGCGGTGTCGGGTATATTCCCGTCCCGCGGATTAACGATCGACTGACAAATAAAATTTACTGCGAGATTTCGCCTGACTCGCGTGACGCTCAAAGGAGGCAAATGGCCGTGAAAGGCCGGCGTTGCTCGCGTCGCTTCCTCGATACGCATGAATTAATGCAGCCATCCGCGAGCACCGCGTGTAATCACGACCGAGTATCGCGATCCTAGCGAAAACCCCCGCTCTCCTGTCGTGGGCGAGCCTGTAAGCGTGCCAAGGATTCATTACACTTACCGTGCACAGTGATCTGGGAATTCGCTTTCTGCGATTCAGATTATTTTGGGACTCGTTCGAAGTTTAAGGTTACGGGGTCGTGGATCCTGTTACTGTGGGGTAGCCGATTGCTTTGCCTTCTGTTCTTTTTTCAAACATAATTTACTTTGCATTTATTACACAAGATGTAACAAATTTTTTAATTTTAATTCTATTAATCATTTATTTGTTTAAACTGAATACTTTTCCATAAGCTTATGGAAAAGCTTAAGAAAATACTGAACGAACGAAGATCAATGTTCGTAAAATAAGTCGTTCTAGGTAAGGTATTATAATGTTAATTATATTGTTAATTATATGCAGTAATTAATTAACGGATTTACGATTCCACTGTAGTTAGCAACGTTTGAGTAATACATTATCCAAATCTATGTGTTTAATGATACCAAATCTGCATCCTGAATTGCATTTAATACAGAGACGACCCGTTCCAAGTACAGATTCGAAATAGCCGATAGTAAAATAGTTAATCCAATACGACCCGTATCGGTCGCAAAATAATCAGTCTCATCGAAACGATGCAATAATACTCATTGTACCGTGGAGAACCGTGTCGATACGCTTATTATCCGGCCAGGCAAAGTTCGGACAGTCGAACAAAGCCTGTTTTCTGCGTTGAAATCCAGCCCTCTTCTCGCGCGGGCTTTTCATCCGCGACAAAATCGCAATTATCGAGCCATCGGTCGTTAGGAGTACCGCGCGCGAGGAAATCTGTTAACGCGAACTATCGATAATCCGGCAGTCGAAGTTCGGCGGTGGGGTCGAGCGGGGTGGAGGACGTGGTGGACAACGACGGCACGCGTGTGCGAGGGCTGTTAAAGCTCCGTCGGTGAACCAGCGAACCCGCGAAGCTTTACACGAAAGCTTGTCCTTTCATGCTGCGCCGTGAAAACGACCGACGAACAATAATCCCGCGACTGTTGAGCGTAAACAGTCCGGCGGCCGGCCCTTCCCCCGTTATTCCTATTCGCGTGGTTTTGTGTTTCGCGTAACAAGCTGTTCGGCCGAGGAAAAGTTGGCGCCCGGAACTTTCTCAGCTGACAAAGAGTTTCGTATCGCGATCCCGGGCTTCCCGAGGCTCCTGCACCCGGCAGGAAAACTGCATCGCGCAGGCGACGCGCGATTACGGGGCCAACGCATCGGTTTTCGAAACCCGAGACTCCCTTTGCCACCGTTGTTCAGCATTGTCCATGCGTCACCGTGCTTTCGGAAGACGGAATCCTCGCTTCTTATTTTGTCAAACGACCCGTCGGCTTTATCTCAGATTGCCATGCTCGAACGATGCTTTTCACCGGAATCGCGTGCATCGATAACGCGTGGCTTCGTGCGACGCTTCTGACATTTCTG
>CM052149.1:13252901-13287559 GCA_028455555.1 Augochlorella aurata
CTGAAAGAGAGATTAATTCCGTTTGGTTGTGTATCGTAAGCAAACGTGGCTCGCGCTCCGCTTGGCTGGAAAGACGGTAGCCGGCGCTGGCTTTCTTCGTCTCTCTCGCCTAAAGAATTACTAATTAGCCGAGGGGTTGTGCTTTTTCGTTCCCCTATGTGCCGCGTTACGCGTTATTCTCTCGGCCTCGGGCTCTCTTGCTCGCTTTGACGCCAATTCCGCCTCCTTCTCCGTCCTCGGCCACACCTTGGCTCGCCGTCCGAGAGAGAGACGGGGCTCTTTTATCCGCAGCCCTTCCGGCGGCGTCTTTTTTCGGAGAGACCGTCTCTAAAACGAGAAAATAATCTCGCGCGTACGAGCGACAGCGATGCTTTTGAACCCGGCCGTGATAAACACGTTATTTCTAAACGGGTTGCGTCGTGGCAACCGGTTACGCCGTGATTTCGACAAGGGGAGCGTTCACGAATTCCCCAGAAAAATCGAGGTGGCGAACAGCTATAAAGCTGCTCGCTGCGAATTCAATTTATCCTGCACGGTATAAGCTCGCTGGTAGCCCCGGCATTTACGCTCGCTGTTTCGCTCGCTCCCGGTCCCCTCCGAAGGCCGGCCGTTCCATCGCGAACGCGATACTTTATTCGAGTGTCCAATTAAAAGAGATCTCACCGACATCTGTAATAGCTCCTCCCTTCGTTCTTTTAGAGGCTAATTCGAAGCCGCTTTATCTTACTCGTCATTTGCCGTGCGCGTTAACGGAGAACGGGGAAACTTACTTGCTCGTTAGAGGCATGTTCCCAGGCTGTAAACAATATTTAGCGATCCGGTGGGATGAAGCGGGGGATTTCATAATTTCCAGTAACGTAATCCAATAATTTCTGATACGACACAATCATCGGGAATACTGCCGACAGGCTTCCACAGCATAAAGTGCTCGGAGACAGTTACGACATCCGCCAGGCAGAAATCTTGGCGATAGAACAGTGTCGTTGTCGTTGTCGTTGTCGACGACGCAAGTTTTGTAACGACGCAATTATTTCACCGCGAGTCCGACCGGTTATTAGGGAAACGAATGTCAATCGGAGAAACGAATCGAGGGGTTCGCCGTCTAATCATCCCACGGCGCTGGGTAGCCGGCCGCGCTTTAATTCCAGCAATCGGCGAGGAATTCTCCGGGAGGAACGCTGCTGGCCGGATCGTGACGAAACCGAAGCCCGAATAAACGCTTCCGACCACGATCGATTGCGTGCAGTACGCATCCCCGGCTCTTGATTAAATAGCGGCCAAGCGTCCGTGAAGAATCTCATTCATCGCGCTTTCACTGCGATAATATCGTCGATTTCTCTGCCGGGCCGGTTATTCCGCGGATGAACGCGATCGGTCTTCCATCCCTGAGACCTTTCCGCCTCGGCCGGACTTCCAGCGAAGATCGGCGAGCCGCGTCGAACCGGGTAAATCGGTTGCATTAAGAGATTGCGCGAGGGAGAGTCGAACGAGCGGCTTAATGGCGATTAGGGGGAGCGGAGAGCCGTCCCGAGAGATTATGAAGTTGCCGGGATGGAGGACTTTGTTTCCTAGATTTTTTGCACGCCCCCGGAGAGCCCTCCTCGCTGGAGTTGTCGAGTCAGGCCCCATTAGACCCCTAAACTACGCCGGCGAACTAGTCCACGCTTCTTGTCTTGTTGCAATTTACCTTGCGGCCGAAACGGTTAAGTGATTGACCTCCCTTCGCGGTGCTTGGAGATGGTTTCGAGGATTTTACAGCATTATACTTCGCGTCGTTCGGATTCTGCGATGTGTCGTCCGAGCTAAACGTTCCAAGTTTATTTTGGTCACCGTGTATGCACGCTTATTTGACGACGTTTCTGCTTCTTGTCGCTTCGATAGTATCGTAGAGGCAATTGGGATAGATTCGACACGATGCTTCGACAAGTTTGAATCATCGTATTTGACATAATTCAGCTTCGGTAAGAGTAACAAGCTGCGACATGTAGCAGAAGATGCATAGTTCTGCGATACATTATTTCATCGCATTTTTCCACTTTTCGTTCGATGGAGTTAATCGATTTGTGCAGCGAACGGCTCATATCCGGGTTCGAATGCCTTTCTCAATATATTTCAATCCATTTTCTCCCGCAACATTTAATCCCGCCCGACGAAATCGCTTACCAAAGAACGCGTCTAATCGAGTCAATGAAAATGGAGCGTCCTCGAAAAGTCAATCGACGTCGCCTTGACCACTCGCGAATGGAAAAGCATTGTACGGGCAACTTCGCCTCTTCCACTCCTGAATTTCTTCGAAAGCTCGCAACTCGAAGTCCTCTTAATCGTTCCTCATCGATCGTGGTCGGCGGTGCACTGGTTCGATGCACCGGTTGGACAAGCGATTTTTTAGCGGGGGAGAAGACCGTACAAAGAAAGCTAAAGACCGTGAACGGTATAAGATGGCGAACGATTAGACGGCAAAGCGTCGCTGCGCCCGGCCGTGTCTCATATAAATCTCTCGCTTGGCGCGCTGAGAAATTTATGGTACGCCCTTCCGACCGGCTAAGTAATACGTTTTCTTCGCGTCCGTAGATACGACGCTCGATTAACAAATCCCGAGGCCACGCCCACGCCACCGAGTTACGATATTAACAACGCAGGAGTACGATTCATTTACGCCCACCGGGTTTCGTTTATGAATGAAACGCTCGGGATCGAACCGACTGGACGCCGGGGTCAATGGGCAGCGGCTCGGTAGCCCCACGTTGACGCTATCTGGGCTCCGCCGTTGAAATATTGCTCGTTTTGATGCGGTTCGAGCGCATTTCGATACGGAATCGTATGCACCGGCTGACGGAAACTAGGTGACGCAAAGACTCGCTGATCGTTTCATTGCGGATGGAGCTCCCAGCTATCGGCCTACGTTCAACCGAGTAATTTATTATGATAACAAACTGATAGTAAATGCGACTGTGATAGCTCGATTTCGTAGGTTACGCGTCCATTGTGGAAATTCACGGAGTCGTGAAACGTTGCTGGAGCACTCGTATCTGTTGTGTGCAATTTCTTCGCTACCTTGATCACGTAGATAGGCTAAACGCGATTTAACGATTGTATTTCAGGTACTCAATTTTCTCATAAACGTATCGACGACGCAAGAAATTGAAGAATCACAATTGCCGATTCATAGTTGTACAATTGTTCTTGTAAGCTGCCGATGTTCTCTCGTAACTCGTAACCGGAAGACAACTCCTGCGGGTATGGCGACTTTTATGGTCATGGAAATTTTGAAAAGTAATATGAGCAGTGCATTATGTTTTGCGTCGTTCATAGCGTCTTTAATGTTGCTTCGTGTATGCTTCATTGCTTCAAGAAATGTCATACCGGGAAATAATTATTTGAATTTGTTTAATTCATTCTCTGTACGTTGTAAATGTTTTATTTATATATTTTTTCTAAATATGTCATAAAATATTTCATTAAAATAAATAATCAACACGCGAAAAGTGACTTTTTTTCTTAGCTAAAACGTGCTAATATAACTTTTCACTGCGACGAGAAAAGTCCCCATTGTGAAACGAGTTGCACGAAAGTTAATCGCTGAGAAAAAAATAATTTGCCTCCAATCAGGTAGCAGCCAATCGTTCGCAACTTAGCATGAAAGATGACTGCATATTCAGGAGCATCCTAACAGAATTTGGGACTGGCAGGAAAACGCCGCGAGAAACAGAAAGGCGCCGGCGGAGGAGCTCGAAACTCAAATAGAAACAAAGTGGAGGGAGGGGTTTCGCATCGCGTCGACGGAGAATTTATTCCCGGCTGTCCCTTTGCCGAGCAGTTTGTTAAGGGCACAGCTCCATGAAGACTGAGGGTGGAATCACAGAAACTCGATCCACGGGATTTCGATGGTTCGCAGCGATGCGACCGCCCGATCGATTATATTCCGGCTCGCTGGAAAAAAGAATGTCCGATAGGGACGGTATCTCAGTTTCCGCATCGTTTGACGTTTGCCCCGGGGACATAAAGGCGCGAGAGAGAGAGAGAAAGAGAGAGAGAGAGAGAGGGAGAGAGCAGGGCGCGCCGATCTGCGGCACCGCCGCCACTCTTGGGACAAAAGTCCCACAACCAGATGGAAGATGGGTGGACCCGGCGATATGGCAGAAGTGTCTTCTGCTCGGGACGGCTCGCTTCGGTATAAATTAAAAGTTCCTTTCCACTTCTGGAGTCGTTAATTCGTCGTGTCACTATCCGACGCATAACTCTCGCGGTTTATTTCTCTCCGGCAGCTTCTCTAAGTCACCGAAACTTCGCCTCTATATTTCCGGTGACAGTCTCCGTGATTTTTGCGCCTCTAAAGTGCCGATTAACCAGCACATTCCTGCGCTATATAAGTCTCCTTTGAGCTGCTTTTGCGCAAAGTTCGCTCTAGATTTTAGCCGAGTGAATTTTCCATGCAACCAGGATGGAAGAATTAAATCCTCTCGAAATGCTTCGCGAGAGTTAAAGAAAATCTAAGTAGATCTTGAATGAAGTAGATGCTTCAGAAGCTCTGACGTTTTGCATTGCTTCCCGTGTCTACATCTTCATTTTTATTTATCGTATGATGTTTCCCTTTCGAGATATATATTTCATTTTTATCGAATTAGAGCATTTACGATCAATTCCCTCGTGGAACTATGAGTAGACTTGTCGAGGGTTTCCTGCGACATAAGAAATAACTTATAAGGTCACATTACAGATCATTGTACATTATAGAAAAATAATTTCCGTGGGTTACATTTATTGTCACATATTAAGAAATTTAGTTGATCCAATTCTAATTACTTTCGCTTCGTATTGGACTCTTACTAATTAAAATAAGGGGTTAATATTCAAGCATTGAAGGGAGATTGCCTAGGAATAGGCGTAGAAAGGTATTGGTAAGAAACGAGTGCTAATCCACGTAGCTGCGAAATAAGTCGATGAACACGCGTCAAAGGGCGAACGAAGAATTCGTTCTCGCTGAAAAATTGTATGCCCGCGCGGGTCTAACGAGAACGTCAGAGCCCTAGGGTGCCGCGGCAGGTACGCCGTCCCAGCAAATTACGCTTTTTCCAGCAGCGGGTAGATAAAGTCACCGGGACACGTCGCTGGCTAAGACAAATAGAGGACAGGCAGCGCCGGGCCTCCCGGTAAAGCCGGCCAAACACTAATGAACCCGACGAGTCCCCGGAATGGTATCGGACGAGGAGCCCGACCGTGGCCGGTGATTAGTCGTTAATGCTTATCATTAACCCCGAGGGTTAATTCCCGCATTAATTACTCCGTGTGTCGCCTGTTGGAAACTATCTCGGGCCGAGAGCGCGCGCGTGCATCGAACACAGGTGCCGCACGACGCATCGGCGTCGCATCGCGTCGCGTCGCCACGCTCTCGCGTGGACGCCGGGCGTCGCCACCGTGCAAACCGGGCCCAGAAGCTGTCACTAGCCGCGCCGGACTACTCGCATCGTCCGTTTGCGTTAACGTTCCAACGGACGATTTATTTCGATCGATCCACGGCCGACCGAACCTGCCGTTCTCTTCCGAACTTACTCTATTTACCTCCGCCCACTCCGCCGTCGAAAGTCTGCCTCCCATCGTTTGCGGTCCAGTTTCGCGCTTCGTGCTTATTCCCCTCGGACTACCACCCCGAAACCCTCCATTTCCCTCTGATGGAAAAGAATGCCCTCCTGTCTGAAACCTGCAGGCGCTTCCCCTGCTTACGCTAATTTGTTTCGCAACCCGCAAATCGTCGATTATCGCGCCAACTTCTTCAAATTGTTCGTCGACGATACTTGTATTGACGTGTTCGTTCGTAATGTTCGCATTAAAGGGTTAAATTCCGAGGACATTTCTCGACAATCCTTTAAGTAGAATGAGGTTGAACGAATCAAAAAGATGCTGTCTGAGACGATTGAACAAAGTCGGACAATTCCTTGGCGCAATCTAAGAAGACCGGCGGAACGTTCGATATCTCTAGTAACGATTTTAACCTCTGAACCAATGCCTCTGTTTACAGAAGAATAATCGGATCCGAGGATTCAGTCCACAGAGTACGCAGGCGGAAAGTTCTCCCAGCGTGAAAATATACTGCGTTTCTTACGGATCGCATCCGATGCAACGAAACATGAATCTCGTTATCAAGCAGAGGTTATTCGGCGAGCCAAGAAACGGGCACCGAAATCCATCGAGCTGTCATCTTTTTGCGCAACCGGTGCCGCCTCGGGAAACCAGACGCCGGTGAAAAACTCGGCGACGAGAGCAACTAGTTTACGAGAAAATTGAATCTGACTCGCAAAAGAGGCCCGGGGTAGCTGTTTCCGGGCGTCGAGCGAACGGTTCCTGCCGGGAACGTTGATCTCGCGCATTGATTCGCCTTCGTGAACTGGTCGCGCGGTCGGACACGCTGCAATAGGGGACAGGCCAGCCGTTTTATTGGCCCCGCATGCCGGTTACAAGTGTATTATGTTTTCAGCGAAGCGCCGACTTGAATCTCAAATGCCATTTACCGAACTGCGCATCTTTATTGCATGACAGTTCCCGTGCCTCGTAAACTTGTCCCCGGTGCCGAAGTTATTGCGCCGGATATCCGATACAACGCGGCGGCATTATCTCACCGCGGCCACCGTGATTTTTCGACGGACCTGTCCCGGGCTGCTCGTACCCCGCGAATAATTATTCCACGTTTATTAGCCATCCGACAGGCAGTTCCAGTCGGAACCGGTGCGTCCATGATGCACGCGGCGCACGGCGCTGCGTCAGCGCTCGTCGATCGATCTTTTCCGTCTCTTTCGAGTCGATCTTGCCCTTCGAACTCTCTGCGATATCGTCTACTTTCTCTTTTTTTTATTTAATACACTGTTGAAACCCCGCATGGGTTATCGGCGAAAAATTAAGTAGTATATTTCGAATAATAAATAAGGAGAATATAAACGGAAGGCCGAGTTCCATTATCTAGGATTAATCCGCCATTCTTTATTCGAAGGTTCGTAACGGAATTACCTGCACTGTCCGCCTTTAATTTCAACGCGTCTTCCTGAAACGATAGCACGCAGGTCCCTAACGATCGCATAAAAATGCAGAATGCAGTTACTCGATCAATTTATTCGAGATAGAATCAGTCACGTTTCGACCAGCTATTCAACGCATTTTTCAAATACAAGTTCCCGGGACGGTTGTGTCCAAACGGACCAGTAATCAGCCAACTTGTCACTTCGCTATTCAGAGTCGCTATCGTTAGCCGGAAAAGAATACGAAAGATTGCATCGACAAGGCAGTCGCAGGAAGCGATCGCGATTCAGAGGGAAGTGAAACTAAACACTTTTGCAGACGGCACACCCACGTTTTCGGCCCAGAAACGCACGGACGGGTCCCACGGTTCTCGGAACGGTTCCCGTCGAAGGCTACGGATGCCGTTGCTCCAGTTTGCACGCGTCGTCTCCTTCGAAGCAAGGAGCAATTGAGCGTCGCGGTGACGCGATCAAGCATCGTCCGACAAGTCGCGCCCGCGGAACAGGTTTGATAGACAATTATGGATATCACGCTCATTATTCAGAATCACCACGACGCGATATTATATCGCTCTTTTTTCGCGCTTTCGCCTCGTAAATCTCCTGTATCGGTTAACGCGCGCGCACGGAACTGGATATCGACGGTTTGCCCGGCAATTAATCCGATACCGCTGTCGGTCGGTGTGCCTGTTAGCCAAGGCGAGATCCGCTATAAACTGTTATCGTCGAACCCGTCGGAAAATCCAGAACAAGCGCCGAAACCGATCGCCAGCCGTTCACGTAAGAGACTCGGGGAACAACTTGTCTCGGAGCGCGTGTTTCGCTCCAAGGTGTCTTTCCGTGAATGAGAAAGTAGGATCTCGGGGAATTTTGCTAGGATCGGAGACCCCAACTGTCGCAACAGAGATTAAAGTTATAGCATAACAATTATTTATTCGATCGAAATGTTTTTTCTTACAAATAACAATTTAAGATTGCTTCTGAAAGTGCTAGAAGTACGCTCGTAACAGTTCTCGATGAGGGTTATCGCTCGTAATAGTTATCTTTCACGAGCAACATAACCGGGAGAGTGACACCGGATTTAGGGAAGAGCTTACGTAACAGATGCAGGTCTATAGAAAACGAGAGAACAAGTTTATAGAAGACGTACGTTTTTATATTTCCGCCTTTATCTTTACGACAGAATTTATGGCTCCCGCATCGCGGTCACGGAGGACCACTTGTCGCTGAACGTTCGATTCTTCTGCCGGTAGCTGCGGACTTTTGCTAACAGTTTAACAGACTGATAACCGGGACAGGGAACACAAAAATTACGGTTGCATTCACCCGTGTCCGTTTCTCACGTTGCCGAACACCGAACTGGATTAACTGCTAACGATCTGCAAATCCTATCAACCCTTACGTCAATATCCAAAATTGCCGACGTTGTTCTATAACCGGGGCACCCCTACGGCGAGTTCTTTACTGTTTTATACAACTTTTATATAATTGCATAAACATTTCTTTTTATTAATTTTATATTGATCGCTGGAACAGAAAAATATTTTTATTAATTGTCTAGAGAATTTCTGGCCCTATCCTGTTCTCCTCTGCCTCGGTTATTGGAGAAACGTATATCAATTTTTACCGTCCAATTTGAGTACGCTTCCGATAACAACATTGTAGACTCGAAACAGATATCGACCTCCAGATCTGACCGGATATTGAAATATTTTTCTGGGAGTAAAAAACCGGGTTATAGATATAAGGGTTAACTCCCCTCAAAATTGCAGCTAGACACTAAAGGTCTGTCTTTTGGCCTCGAACGGCGAATAAAGTGGCGAATAAAGTCGAAGGATTGGGCACAGGTAGCGCGTCCGAAAGTACTGCTCGCGATTGCCAGCGACGAGCATTAACTTCCCGGAACGGGAGCAAAGGTTAAATCACCGATACACAGGCCGCGGGTCGAGCGTGTACGAAAGATCGAGCTAATTCCGGCGGGTGCTGAGCTTGATACAATTTATCGCTAGGCGCGCGTGATTCAGGGGAGGACTCGCGTATCCTGCAATTTAGGCAATCGCGTAAGCAGCCGGCCGAAGAAAAGGACTGGCTCGCCTCGCGAGGGCATTAGGCGAGGGACGGAGAGAAGGATAGGCGTCCATCGCGTCGGTGTGGCCTGCTCGAAAATGCACAGGGCCGAGTCGAGGTTGCATGCGTCAAGTGCATACTTCAAGTCACCCCGGCCCTCGGCCTGCAACGTCTATCCAGCCGCCGCGCCGCCTCCTCCTTTCGTTCGAGGGTGGCAACGGGGGTGGAAAGAGGCCGGTTTAATGCCTGGATATACGGCGAGGCACGGGCGTG
Source organism: Augochlorella aurata (assembly GCA_028455555.1). Classification (NCBI taxonomy): domain Eukaryota; kingdom Metazoa; phylum Arthropoda; class Insecta; order Hymenoptera; family Halictidae; genus Augochlorella; species Augochlorella aurata. Next base: position 13,262,249 of record CM052149.1, read on the forward strand.
CCTGGTTTCATCGGGGTCGAGGCAATTTCGCCGGGGAAATTAAGGAAATTTTCAGCCGTAGCGAGGGGTTGCATATTTTCGGCCGGCCGCGAACGATTAAATCTTTCCTGGAAGAGTTACCGTCGACAACGGCCGCGTTTATTTTCGCCGCTGATCAAAGATATCGGCGTCGCGGATGTTTCCCGACTGTTTCAAACGAGCCGTAAGAGCCAAACCACGCCGATCAGAGACGCTCCTGGACGTGGTTCACCTGCGTCTCGATCGGTAAACGTGTCTTCTTCGTGAAATAGATTCGGCAATTACAAAGGAGCTTGCTCTGCTTTCTCTACGCCGCCTCGGATTTTGTCTCGCAGCAAACGCGACGCGTGGCGGAGGAGATGGACGATGGCGGTTCAATCTGCAGGATCCCGTATTCCGAGTCTTCAACCCTTCGGTGACCAGCCGGTGTCAGTCTCGAGCTCCCAAAACTCGCGCATGTTGCTCAATTACATTTGTCGAAAGATTAAATGCGTTCGAATCGAATATTTTTACCTATTTGTTCTCTTTTCATTGATGCATAAGTACCATTTAATAACAGAAAAATCAGCCTGTTCTTGCTAAACAAGTCATCCGATTTAAAGCATTGATTAATAAATAAATAAATGCGTAGTTAATATCGTAGATTGATTGTTACGCAAGGATTCGGACAGACAGTGGTTGATTCAAATTTCATTGAAGTCCGTGTTTTAGATACTCCTGATAATCTGCAGCGTGCATACAAATTAATTGCATTTTGGTCGGGAGAAGCCTGAAACATAAATCATCCACAGGCATCGCAACAACTGCTTCTATAGTAGTTGAGAAAGAATCGGGGAATCAGTGGCGTTACAATTAATAAAATCTGGACAGGGTGTATTTAGGCAAATTCGTGTTCGGGGGACACTGATTGATGGAAACAGGAATTACAGAGACGCTGTCCTTAACCGGTGTTTGTACTGGACTAAAAAGAACAGCGAGTCTATAGCCAAAATAATTGCATCGCTTGTTTTAGTCGATTGTATGCTGTAGAATTTTCAGTGAGTGCAATTTAACAAAAGTACATAGCAAGAGTACTTGCATCATGAACTGTTTAGTATGGAGTAGTAAGAACTAGTATGGATTTAGTATGAATTATTTACTATAAACTAGTATGGAGTATTTAGCGTGAACTAGCATCGATTATTTAGTATGAATTAGTATGGACTACATAGTATGAATTAATATGAGCCATTTAGTATAAACTATCACGGACTTTCATGGAACAAATACGAACTGGTACGAATGAACTAGTCCACGACTAGTATGAAATAGTCGATAACTGGTACGAACTAGTATGGTCAGTATAGGCCAGTACGTACAAATTTGAAGAAAGAGGAAGAAAGTCAGTATCGCTACGAGAGGTCCAAGTGAATTTCCGGCACGGAGTACCTCTTTAGCGAGAGATCCTCCCCCAATCTTAATTGGCGCGCTCGTCCAGGCCCGAGAGATTAATTCCGCAGATACTTTCACGTTTCCGAATGGGTGGTACGGGCTCGCGAGGCCGAGACCACCGGCGCACTAAAAATACTCGGGGGATCACGGTGAGACATGTGTCCGGCGGCGTCGAGGAGGCAGTCTCCGAAAACGGTCGAAACAAACGGCGTTCTAGACGCGGGTGGAGATCGCGGCCGCGGCGAGCTCGTAAAACGTCTGGAAACTTGTGTGGGAGGAAATGTCAAAGTTAGTGAATGGCCCATTCAATGCACTGTCGCGTCCGGTCAAACCGGTCCGCGATCTCTCGCCGCGTTTATTTGGCACGTACGCTCGCCGTTCGCGCGGCCGAAAGACGAACGGAGAACCAAGAAATCGGATCGCGGAAGCGCTATCTTGAGTGCAGGCTTATCCTCGGTGTTCACGGTAACACTCTGCTACGCAAATTTTTCACGCGTTCGAGAGCAATCGAAAAATCGCACTTCTAATATTAAATTTTGGGCACTCGTTTTAAACTAGGCGAGCGATTTCTTAGCAGAACGATATTCTACATATTTCCTCGAATACAATGGTATATTTTTTGATAACGGTGCTAGCATTTAAACATTGTTTAAACATTAAAAGTGGCTGATTTAGCAAAAATTGTGAAACTGCAAAGTTACTAGATTGCTCGTAGATGAGCGGTAACAGTACACTGTACAGTTTTCAATTTATATATTAATCTTGAAACTTGAATTTATATATTAAACTTGTATTAATCTTGAAACATGGACAAAGAGATACGGGAAGGTGGCAGCTGAGTTCATCGAGGCATCGATTGAGAAAAAGTTTGCGAAGACGGTGTTATTTTAGGGGCTCCCGGGTCCGCCCTTAGGGATCCGTAAATCATTCGGTCGGGTTCGAGGTATCGGGAGCCAATGGATTCGCTGGCATCGATCTGTCCGCTCGATGGAAGGACACCGGGAAGTCGTGACGTCAGGTTTGATTCGTCAAAGTGATCGGGGACCGAGTTGCTCGGTTCGACGCGACCCGAAGACAATGCGGTGTCCGTGGCTCGTCCTCGCGGACGCGGAATGTCTTTCTCGCGCCGGGGGACAAGGAACCGGGGACAAGGAACCTGGGGAGAGAATTGATCGGTCGCGAGAGTTGTCGAGCGGGGTGATTCACTGCGTCGTTACCGGAGCCTTCGCGCTCCGCGTTCCGCCCGTTATTGCTTTTGTTGCGCGGCCCGAGCCCCGAGAAAGACAAATGCCATGGGACCGCGAAAATGGGCCGACGAAGATCGATGGATCGCCCTCCTAGCCGTCGCGCTACCGCGATCCTTCTTCCTTCCTCAGGAAAAAATTCGGAACAACACGCGCGAGACTGGTCCTCGGTCACCCGGCTGAATCTGACACCGGCCGATCCTATAATCTCATTATACCTCGCCAAGGTCCGTCCTCCCCGGCGATCCTCCAGCGATCCGGATTTCGATTTGCTTTTCACAGGAACATGGCCAAGTTTTAATGGTCGATTACCAAGTCCCGACGGGAATTATTTTCCTAACGATTGCAAATAATGTTATATCGATACTGGTCAATTTTAAGGAATTGCTTTCTTTCACTATTTCCTGATCGCGAGGGACTTCTGGGTCACCCTGTGAAACAGTCGATTTTTCAATTGATCAAGGAAATTCTTCCCGCGCTTTGATTTTCCTGGAATTCGAGTAAGACCCGGCTGCAGCAAACTGGATGAAGGGTGCTTAAAACTGGATGAAGTCATTGACGTTTTTTATACAAGCTGCTCCGCTCTCCGCGATCACGTATTCTTCGAGCACAGGATGACCATTATTTTTTTCTGTTCCAGGTAAGCCTCGGCAAATCCTCTTCCATTCGCCCGATCGAACGTAACGCGACCCGTGAGTATTTGGCGACGAATACAAATAAGCGCATCGAGCTGGAACCTCTGCGAGCGTGTGCCAGTGGTTCGCATCCACCGATTCGCGATATTTCGCACGGCCGACTAGGAAGCAGAAAGGGAAGGGCGAGAAGGAAAACACAGTACATGGAGAGGGGGTGAAATTCGATAGTTTATATGATATATTTTCTATGCGGTATCGATAACCAAAACGAAAGTCCGGATGGAAGATCGGCGTCGACCGGTTAATTTGGTTCCCGCCTCGAACACGAATGTCCACTCGTCTTCGAACCGGAATAGCATCGGCGTTGTCCGCTTTGTTTCAAACGCGGGCTTATCCCGGGCCGAGTTATGGCTCCTGAACGGTGAAGCCTGCCGGGCGTAATTGTTATTCTCGCATAATTTAATGCCTTGATCAACAATTCAAATCGGGCCGCGCATAAAATCCGACGTCCGTCGAGAGACACCATCTTCGCGGGCGAATACTCCTCGCCGCTGAAAAACTTCCTTCTTGTCGGCCATTATTTATTTACCGTGGCTCCGTGCAACAATCAATTATGGATGAAGTCTCGCGGAGAACGTCTTGCTTCGATTAACCGGCGGTGCTTGTTAAAATTCGGAGGTTCACGCTCGTTTCATTCGAATACATTCCAAGCTTCTTTTAATATCAGTATTTAAAGATTTAAGTATTTTAAAGTTGCAAAAATGATGCTTTATGAAAGAAAAGGATGAGCTATTATATTCATAAAACTCGTCTAAATTATAGAATAACAATAATATAATCGTTGCTTTAGATTCATTTTTTAAAGGCACAGTAACTCGCTCGAGAACTGTTGTGCATATTCTGTTAAATATTTCGTGTTCTCTATATATTTAAATTACGAAAAAATTCGTACTTACACAAAAGACATCTACATATAATTTCAATATTTCACAAAGTGCGATATAGTTAACGAAATTATTTAATTAGTCAATTACTTGGTACGTCACTTTAATGGGCACAGCGATTTATATAATGCATCTAATAAAGTAAAATTTTGCATATAGACAATCGAATGATAACACGACAATAATAATAATTAATTATTTTGAGTTGATTATGCATACCTGGTGGAAGCGATCTGCAAAACTCGGTATATTTCGCAGGACAAATATTTATCCAGGCGACGCCATAAAATTCCATCCGGAGAGTCCTCCGCGCGCAGCATTCGAGGCGTTTAAACTCCAATAATTGAATTCGCCGATATCACTCTGTATCCCTGCTATGGAAAATTCAGGCTCGCCCACGCACGTGGTCCGCCGCGTGGGCGGATGCACGAGCTTCGTGCTGGTTTATCTCGAAAGCACCTCATCCCGGATCGGACGACATTCTACCGAATGTTATGGCAGCGATAGCGTCGGCTGACTTCGCGGACGGCCTGTCGAAAAATCGGCGCGGATTTCCGTCGAGGCAGAACTGATTTCGAGAGCATTATGTTTCGCAGATGAATTCATGGAGGTAATGTCGAGGCCAAGGACACGTTCCGAAGGAAGTTCTGTTGGAGAAAGAGCTGTCTCGTGGAACATGTTCTCTTAATACTCGGCTGTTTCTTGAAAGAAATGTATAACTTTCTTTATGCTTTCTTTATCTTTCGAAAACGTTTGCTTATTAAAATGTCATGTGTACGTGTCAAAATATTACAAGACGAGTGAAATAAATTATAAAGTCGCTATAATAAATTAACTTGTCTCATTTCACACGGATATCGAGTTTTATTCGCAAATCTGGCAAGGGTTGTTCAGTTCGAAAATATCCATTCTTTTAAAAAGCAATCAATATTTTCAAAACTGACAATAAGATTTCAATGACAATTATGTAATGAGATTTTTAGGATTTCAAAATAGAATTTCTATAAATATATAACAAAATTAAAAAAATTAAATGCTTGAGAAGGTCTTAAAACCCGACCCTCATGTAACGCGTTAACTGTAATTTATCTTAATAATAAATTTGATCAGTGAATAATACGCACGCAGTGTCTATGAATTAGACATTAAGTACAGAAGCAGCCGAGGCGACACCGTAGGCCTAAATGAGAATTAAAGATGAAACAACGCATGTTATTAAACAATACTACTCCTGTTTCTCTCAACCAGGAAAATCTGAGTCAGGCCGCTATTGCTTTGACCTTCCGAATAGAAATACAGGGAACAGGCTGCTGTACATATCTTCATAAAAATAATTGGGTTTACATGAGCTGCTATTATGTGAACACCATGAAATGGAACAATTTTCTTGCTCGCTATTCACGGCGAGCCTCCGCCCGCAGGATCTGTATTTTAATGTTCCTTTTTTTTTTCGAGAATTTCTATTACGTTCGCTTGTTTGCTTCTCCTTGCGAGATCTTTATAAATTTGGCGCCGCGAGCCGAGCGGTTTTTGCATAGTTCTCCCTTGAATTTCCTGGCTTTCTCAGTAGAAATAACTGACCGTGTTAAAGCGAAACCGTGTTGTACGGGATTGCCGGCGCACACCACATCCGCGTTTGTTTTGATAATGCGGGAAACAGAACGTATATATACGCGCGCATTCGCACCGCGGCACGAGCAGTAAGAAAAGGTATATTCTTGAAGTAATACGGCCGCGAATAAAAAGCTGGCCGCGCTAATAGCTTGATGCTGAAATAATTGGGTCGGCTGAAGCGCAAACTTTGGGGGACGCTAATTTTCCCGCATAGCTTATGCGCGAATCTCGATGCGGACACACATACGGACAATAGTTTGCTCGCCATCAATCTCCTGAAACCGGGATCACGAGCAGCAACTTCATCCCCGATAATCTAGTAACACGAGTTCTCGCCCGACTCGGCGATTTCGATTGTCATTTAATTAGTCTCGTCGGAACGCGTTACTCGAGGACCGATTTGCTCCGCGCGCAGCCAGAGAATCCCATCGAGCCGTACGGCCCACATCCTAATTCCGCGACAATGTAGCGCCGTGCATAATAAACGCGACACGCATAACGCCCGGAGTATGGACGATGCCTGCATCCGCGTCCTATCGAATTCCATCTTCGCAAAAGCTGGAACCTGGCACTCGCGAGACGCCCGTTTCCATCTCATTCGCGACGTGTTAAATACATTTACACAGAGGATTTATGCGTAATATAGTAATATAGTATAGTATATAAATATAGTAATACGAGAATGATGAGAATCTTGGGTCTTATGGAAATACGTCGAAGTCCTAGACATGCTTTATTTCAATGCTGTCGAAACTGCAAGGATTCCTTCACAGAAAATGCTTTAATTTTGTTGATCCAAGCAAATATTGGTATAAAAATTATTATTGCATAATGCATTAATATATGGCGGACTCACCGGCCCCCGCAACACGAATTCTCGCGCAAACGAGCAGCCACGGGCTATTCGAGAACTAGCTTCAGAATATTTAATTAAATGAAATTATAACATGCGTAATTCTGTAGATTAAATTCCTGCAAATTTGGCGAACAACGGAAACGTTTATCTGTTTTAACGCTGTATTTTTCAAACAAAGTGCGGTACACATTACGGAAAACTGTCCATCACGCTTTTACGTTCGAAGTTACGAAAATTACCATTTGCATCTATTTAAGGGTTGGTTCTAAAACAAACATGGCGAATGCACCCAGCCGCGAAGTTTGCGAACTAATGTTTTAAACACTATTGAAAATAATGAACGCTGTTTCTGTAACGAAACTTTCAGTGCGTAGATCGAAATATTTAAAATCGCTCGGGAAAGTTGTTCGAGACGTCGCACGAGTTTGTCTCAAATTATTAATACTTTTGTATTGTTTTTATTGTCGCTAAAATTACAATTTAAGTAGCCAATGGTCACTACTTTTGACGCCATAAATAATAATACCGCCAGTTCTCCGTGACGAGTATACTCGTCGAGCACAGCTAACTGGTTAAGGGAGTGTGCGAGTATTTCAAGAACGGAGAATCATTTCTTCGAGACGTTCCCGAAGAAAGATTGCAGCGTCGACGGATGCAACTTACATATTGCAGTTTTATGGAACGAAAAACGAATCACGCGCGATTCGAATCATCGAATCTTTATCCCTTTTCTACGTGGCTGTGTTGTATATTCCGCCGGCTCCGAAGCGCCGTGGAAATCGGTATCGACCAACAGGAGACGCGCTTCACGCGCTTGTAAATCGATATCGATGTCGCTGGGAAAGCGACGGGAACGGTAAATGGAAGTGGCTTTTGATAACGACAATCGCGCCATTCGCGCACTTCATGGTTCTTCTCTCTTTCCCTCCCTCTCTCCCTCTCTCTCTCTCTCTCTCTTCCTCCCTCTGTCTCTCTATTTTCCTTCTTCGCTAGCTTTTTCCCCGTCGACGCGATGCGCTTGGCTTTTATGGTCGTAAAGAAGCGGTTGCTGGGAGCCGATTGCCCGACTGCATTGTTTCTCCAACTTTATTTTAATGTGCTGCTGCTGCAGCATCAGATGTTCCGTTACTGTCTGCGACTATAGACATTCTGGAACGAGTAATACGTTTTTTAAATAATTCATAGCGTCTAGGGATCTGTTAGAACATTGCGTTCCCAGAACCTCTTTTCACGTTTCAGGAGCTTCGCGCAATCTCTCCTGCTCTGATAAATATTCAGAGTTTGTTTTTATTTATTTACTTATTCATTCGTCCTTCATTCATTCGTTCATTCATTCATTCACTCATTCATTCATTTATTTAGTATAAACAAGCTAAAAGCTCTTTTAATTTCTCTACAAAAATTCAGCGTAATCATGCCAATATGGCTGCAATTGCACATGTATGCGTTTTATGTCAGTCTGATATTGCGTGTCGATTTTTATTATTTTCTTAGCTGAATTTGTTTCCATTTTTATTATCTTCTTAATTTAATTCGTTTCCATTTTTATCGTTTTCTTCGTTTCTTTTGCGTAATTGCTGCCTAAAAATATTAATATTTTATCAATCAAATTGAATTAGGTTGAACATCCAACTAAGGAAAATGATTGCGATTGAATCGTGTAGTGTGGGAATCTCGGTTATCCAATCAAAGGACTCTTCTCCGAAGATTAACGGGACGAAAAATAGAACTTTACTTACGAAGCAAATCGAATTAATGGAAAACGATCTAGCAGTCATTTATAGTAGATCAAACGGTTACTTCGGCAAACTACCGACAGCAGGGACAAGTCATTCTATAATAAGTTCTCCCGAACAAGGTATTACGAAGTTCGAATTGACTTTTCTACTCGCAGCGAATTTTTCTCTTGGACAGTTCTTCGCTAAATGGATTATGAGAACCCATCAGCGAGACTTGCCCGTTATTAGACCTACCATTTAGCATGATTAGGTTACATAGCAGCGTCTGGAACAGCTCCAAGGCTCTCCCTCGTTCAGACTTCAAAACAGAGATGCCAGGAACTACCTATCGAGAATTGCAAAATCCAATAACTCTCGCTACTTCGATTGGTATAAATCACAGTACGCCGCTCGCAACACGGAGCCTGCACTTTTCGTAAATTTAAACGTTTAAATAATTACTCTTCCGAGACATAAAATTCATCGAGGAAGGGTGACTTGTCCTCTTTCTCCGTGGACAAGGGAATAATCCCGCTTCGGCGGTTTCCGGCTCCGAGAATAATGAGTAGCCCATCGATAGGGCAATTAAGGTTGTCCGGCTTATCAGGCCTGACAAGAAGATCGATGCACTCAGAAAGGACGCTAAGAAATATTAATAAAAAAAAATCCGTAAGAACCTAAATGGGCCCAGTCATCTTCCAGGAAGGCGTCAGAGCCGTCCGCCTCGTAAGACCAAGGGAACACATTTTTCCAATCAGCCATTCTTCCTGATTACACCGTCGGCGAAGTCCCCGCGCGAGAATGTTTCGCTGTATAATGCCAAGCCAACGAAATAAAAAGCACAGACATCGCGCCTCTGCATTCCGCCGTCAGGTTTAATCGCTACCCATCGAACGATCCATCGGCGATCGAGAAGCGGCAGAAAGAGAAACGCGCTGGCAGCGTCCCGCCGATCAACCTCTTCTCTCGAGCGTGACATCGTTAACCCAACAATTCCGGTGTCCTAATTAATTTCACCGTTTCGACGCAACAAAACTCCACCGCGAATAAATGTGTCCGCTGAAAACGGAGCGGTGGCGGACGGATTAAAGGATGCCGTCGAGCGTGACCGAGGAAAATGACACCTTGTACAATTAGGTAATCTCCTGGGATTGGTGGACGCGATAATCCGCCTCTAGCCTTTCGTCTGTCCGTTCCGAGACGCAAAAGTGAAAAACGAGGCGTCTCGCGCTTCGATAATCGATCGTTACTTCGTTCGCTCGTTAGTTTGTATTGTGGAATTGTTGGAAATAATTGACTCCGTTAGGTAATCCTTCTTTGGCGATGGGGTTTGCGTATTAAAAATGTAACCAATGAAAAATCAACGAACTCTAAAATAAACCCTTTACAATCGCAAAGAAATAATCAAAACTGCATCGATTATAAACGCTTTATAATTATGATAGGTTAATTTAAAAACAAATTACTGTCACGATGTCGATATTATTTTCGTATAGATATCAAATAAACGCATAAATCTCGCAGTTCGATCGCCAATGACTTGCACAAGCTAGAAAATTGATTTTCATTCTGAAAACTCCGTTCCGCGCGAGAAATCGGCCCGATTCCGCGGCTAATTACCTATTAGCCTCGATGCACAAAAATTTAATTACACGTCGCGAGTCGAATTTGTTAGGTTACCTTAATATTGCGAAATTTATGATTTAATTACCGGTAAGTATAGGCCGTGTCGTGAGGTAGAGCGAGTGGGAGTGCGCAATTTTCTGTCCGCGTTACGTATGATTTACTCTCGCGGAATCGGACGGGTCCGGAGCGGAGCGACGCCGAACGCGCCGCGGGCCCTCGTTAAACGCGACGCGTATCAGGAACGGGTAACGGAGCCATCCTCTTCTTCCTCGCGTCCGTTTCGGGCCCGAGCGTTCAATCAGACGCGCGTCGGTCGTTAAATTAATCGATTACTTTCGCCCGAGCGTAATTCGACCGGACGGGTCGCCGCCGCCGCCATTGCCATCGCCATCGCGTCGGCCGGCAAATTATTTTTTCACGCGTCCCGCGGCGGGCACACCGACGCCCCGTGAAATCCCGCGATTCGTTACGAGGCAAATTAATTATTGGATGCGACGGAGGCGGACGCGGGTGAAAGTCCCGTCCACGGCGACACTAAAAGTGTTCCTCGCCTGGCAGATTACTATCATTAGTCCGCAGATGTTAGTCCCTCGAGATCTTCCGGGGTTGCGTGGATTTTATACTCGCCTCGTTTTGCTCGCGCGTTTCTGCCGCTACCGCTCGATCGTACTGTTATGCCACCACTTGATAACTCCAAGCTTATTGGAACATGTCACCAAGTATAGATGCTGGAAAATTTGGAATATTTTTTAACTGCGATCAATTCGTGGCAATGTTAATTCAGCTTCCATGAAATGTTCAGGTTGTACATGTAGTTGACGTAAATGCACTGCAAATGCACTTAATTCGAATGCAGTGCTTACTACTTGTTTTGCAATTTCTTTTACACAATTACAAACTTCTTTGACACTTTATGTGGTAAAGAAGTGTCTCTGAGATCTTCATTTTTCGTTTCATAAAAATATATATATATAATTGTAATCTTAAAATATATCTTTTAAAATTATTAAGAGTGTATATTATATTCGTACATTCTTCATATTTTGTTCAAATGCAACACTTTTATAAAATATATAATTTCATCAAGAATATCAAATGAAAATGGCAACATTTCGCATTATACGCGACGGGTATACTTGCAGAAACAACTAACTGGTTGATTAGAAAGCCTCGGAACTTGGCCACCGAGTCAATAGATAGGAAGATGTAACCAAAAGAGAAGATTCCACGCTCATTTCAGAACGAAAGATTGTCGCGACGGTTGCGTCGTAGCGCGAAAAATGCGGTGATGGCAAGGAATCTCGAAAGGTGGTTCTGTTTGCGCCGATTTCCCCATTCGCCGAGCCTTCTAGCGTCCCGAAAAAATCCGGTTCACGCGACGCAGCGGGAATACTGAATGAATCGATAAAAGCGAATCGCGTGGGCCGTGATCGGGCTCGCCGACACCGTACTACGCACTGTCGTTTTCCGTCGTTTTCTCTTTATTACCCGACTCCGTTCTCCTGTATTTGGAATCTCGCGTAGGACTGGTTTCGCCCGATGCACTCTCGGTGTCCGCCATCGATCTCTCCCTCTCTCTATCCTCCTCTCTCCTCCTCTCTCCTTCTCTCTCCGTCGGTCACCGTCTCCATCTATCTACCTATCTATCCGCGCGGCTTCGTCCCTCTTCACCTTCTAACCCAAATAAAATTGGCGATTCCCAGCCGCGGGGTTGCAGCGATAATGAATCGCGGCGGTTGCTCGGCGTCGTTAGTCGGTACCTGGGACCCTGGAAGTCCTAGGATAATTAACTACGGCGCTTGGTCCCGGCCGAGAAATCCCGGTTAGTTACTCAACAAAGCTAGACCCGAAGCTCGGCTGCTCGAGTACTCGTCGAGGGTACGTCGGCAGGAGTGGCAATTACCTGCGGCTTAATCGTGCTCACTGATTTATGATCGATATAATTATTCGATCATGCTTTATTGCTCTCGGCCCTTCTGGCCACACCGTTCTACACGCGTTCTGATCGCGGTTCTACACCGAAAAAGGTCAAAAGAATATATCGTTCGTTCTTTTCGACCTCGGATCGCACTCCAAGTTCTAAAGTGGTTCAAGAAATTCTATTCTCCGTTAAAGGGGGAAAGCCTATGTCTGTCATAGATCACGATTTCTTACCATTATATTTATAAATTTTATTTATTACAAATTTTGCCGATATTTGCGACTTATGTTCTCTACGGGAGATCATCAGCGGCGCTGTAAGTAACCCCATTATTTTAGAACAATTCGATATTCCGAGGCCTTCGTTAAGATCGCCTTCGTTATTTCGACCAAATAGCCGTGTCTCGAGATTCGCGAATTAAGAGAATTCGCGAGATTAACAGAATCCTATTGCTAGCAAATTATTATTCTGTTGGATTTTGTTAACACATGTGTTAACTTCATCGAGCGATCGCCTAACGCTCAGCGCACCAAGATCTAAAAGCGACTGCTACATATTGCCTCCTAAAAATGTATTATTAAGGATTGTATTTATTTAGACGTCTCGTCGTTTTTATAACAGCATTCTCCTGGATAAAGAAATATATCCAACGATCTCCAATGGAAGTTTCTAATTTCAATCATCATAAAACAGAAATATGGAACCGGTCATTCGTATGGCGACGATGTTTCGCGAGATTATTTTTTAGACGACGCAACGATTCAAGTCATCGCGCGTTTTACCACCTCGTCCAACGATAAAAACGACACCGGTGCGTGAACGGTGCGTGAACGCAGCGTGCGAAGTGTCAACGGGAAACCCTGCTCGGACACTCGGACCTCGAGATAGGTGTAGTTGTCGCGCGCGTAAAGTTTCATCGCCACTCGTTAAGGCGCCTCGTTGCGTAGTCCGGTGGACTACTATTATTCGATTCCAATTAGTGGCAAGTTTGTTGCTATCGTACCACTTGCCGGGGCCTGTTGAGGAATGGGAACAGGATTGGATGCATTCGGACCCGGTTCCAGAGCTTTCGATGGCGATTACCGTTCGCGAAAGTGCATGCTGGAAATGTTCGTGAAATAGTAGAGTTCGGCGTGCTGCTATCCAATATAAATTCCATTGCTCCAGAAGCTGCCGGCATATTGGACCTATTAGTTTTCCCTCTATGGTACGTTCTGAGATGCGTCGAGAGGGTCGTGAGACGCGATTATCCGAAGGTATTCAGCTCGCGTTCGACTAGTTCGTCGCTGCGATGTTTCGGGGTTGTGTTGGTTACTGTTTTTCGTTAATAACCCGTAAACGAAGCTGCGGATTGAATTTCCGCTTTAGGAAATGTTGCTTGAAAACACCTCAGAAACCCCCCATTTCCGAATTGTTTTTGGGACGCTCTGTGTAGATAGGGTAGGTAATGGCGAAGCTGCAGTCTATTAAAATAAGCTACCTTGCAATTTCACCAAATCGATACGTTGAAAATACCGGAGAAATCGACTTTTCCCTCGAATTTCTTGTGAAGCCAGAGAGTCTTTCATATTTTGCTGTCCACATCCACATCCTAGATTTGCTCGAATTCGAGGAAGATCCGAGGAGCGCGATAGGTCGGAGCGCGTGTTTGTCAGGCACTTTCGGGTGGCGCAATAATTCGCGAATAAGAAGAGCGCCGGCCGGCGCGGCGATCCGGCAGAGACACAGGGATCCATCAGGCAGATGCAAAACCCAAAAGGCTCGGCGGGCGCTCGTCCGCGAGGACCGTTGATCTCGGGCCGCTTGTAAAACCTCTCCATTAGCGCGCGCACAGAAGCCTGAAAGCGCAACGCGCGGCCGAGGATCGTCAAAAGCGAGCGTGCGGCGGATTCCTGGCCGTGGATGGCGCCGAAGTCAGCGTCCGCGAGCAAGAAAGGAGATAGGTTTCGCCGTGAATCGTAACGGGCGCAGAGGAGGCCTCTCTGTCCGCGTTCTACAAGAAAAGGGAATCGGCGGCCGAGTGTGTCGTCCCACAACGACGCCCACAAGGGGACACGTCAGACAGCCTTGCCTTATACGTCGCGCGGCTGCATTTCCACGCTTGTAACCTGCAACACGGACCCTTTGCATCTGTTCCCGTGCCCGGTGCTTATAATGGGACCACCTATGCGACGTTTCCCGGCCAGAACACGCCGAACACGCCGACCACGCGAATCGCCGAAAGCGAAAAAATCTGTTCAACGTCCGAAACGAAGATGGTCCGGACTTTGCTCGACGCGATCGCCAGTTTTTCGCCGGGCGAACGCCGCCGATTCTGTCCACGAACCTATCGAATTCGTTCACGGATTGCCGTTTAACTTTATTCCCTCTTCGACCCCTTTTTTCGCTCCGACTGGAATTGGAGCAGCCCCGAAATGCCTTTTCGTTCTTTTCGTTTATTGCCGATAACTTTCCAGCCGGCAATTTTTTACCGGCCCTTTGTCCGCGATGGGGAATTTCTTTTGTCGCGCTCGGGCTGTCGACCCACCCGGCTGTTTGGCAAATGAAGTAAAATCCCTCCTCTGCAGAGTTATGCTCCGCGACCTTTGAAAAATCCATCGCACATTCCTCCACGGAAATTGTTCCGAAATGTTGTACGCCTCTTCAGAGACTGTACTTGTTGAATTCATAGCAATTACTCGAAATATGAACATCGATCGCGAAACGACCAAATCGAAATGAAATTGCGGACGCGAAATTTTGGAGTTCGTTCGTTGATTCGAACGAGTCTGCCAGCGCACTCGAGTTTTATGAATAATCTCGTCCGCATCGACGACGAACGCGGACTAAATGCAGAGCTTGAGAATGCACTGTCTGCCGCCCATTGAGAGCGCTCCCTCGTTTCTGTCTAATCTCCATCGTCCGAAATTCGCGTCGAATTGTTTACCCCGAGAAGTGTCGAAAGCGTAGCGAGCCTGCAATCGAGTTCCCTCCTCTCGGCGGCGCTTCTTGCAATTCCTTTCAGCTGTTTGTCCAGCCTTTGTCTTGTGTGACAACGGTCTATATAGATACGGCAGCGATCCGTTCCCGCGTTGACACGACGAAAGTAGAACGCAGTCATTGTTTGTCCACCTCTTACGATTCTGCGAGTTCTACGGTCCGTGAAATCGCGTGTGCTTCCTCGAGATTCTGTTAATCGCAGAAAACAATACATTTCCTATTTCCGCGACCGATGTCCGAAGCGGATTCGTTTGGCTGGACGAGGACTGTTGACGTTCGCCGAGGATTGCGCGCCGGTCGAACATTATCGGACCAAGGTAAACTTCGATTTTTGTACAAGAGCTTCAACGGTTTCCATCTCCTGCAGCTATTGCGATTTTTGAATCGGTCGTCAGCTTAAAACAAACGTATTACGCTTCACGATTTTCTGCAATTATATTATATTTAATATATTATATTAATATAATATAGTAATATATCATATTATATTCTGTAGTTATATAATTATATTTATTGTTGAGAATCTATTTATTTATTCAAGGGTAGAACCCTTTAATCCAAATGGAAGATAATAGGTGCGAGAAAACGAAATAAAAATGGTGGAAAGGAAAATACGATTTATCACTTATAAAGATTAAAAAAGAAGTTATAAAACGCTTGGCACGTATAAAAATTCATGGCCTTTGAAAGTGTCGAATCACCGAGTCGTTCGTACAATTCTCGTTGCGTTCGACAAGATCGACAGCCCCCCGATTACCCAGCAGCCTAGGTAGACAGTAGCAATAGATCCAGCCGAAGCTCTCTGGCCATAACAATTCATAAATGTTGAAAATACAAGTCAGCCTAGTCAGCCGGATGCGGGGTCTATCAGTCCCACGTCCGTCCACCTAATAAATAGCGGGGCGGAGATGATCTCGGCCGCGAATCGTGCTCGCGCTTCGCCGGCTTATCTCGGTTTTTCATCCGCTTATCGGTAACGTGACTCGCGGATTCAGCCTGGCCTCGGCTGCGTGCTTGTCCCGGCTCGCTCATAAACCGGGTGAGATCTTAAAGACCGTCTCCTGTTCTGGGTCTCTGGGTCGGTGTCGCGAAATTTATCGCTCGCGTGGCGCCGGGTTGCGGTGTCCCCCCGGTATAAATAAACCGTCGCTGAACCATTTAACGTCATCTAAAGATGCTGAAAGCGGAGCTACATTATCCTTAAGGCCGTAAACACGCGGCTACGGTCTGCGGCGGAAGACGTCGGGCCTAAAAGCCGAGCGCGAGGCTTTCGGATGGTGTACGGCACTCGTCCGTGAAGGATACAACGCGTTCAGCGAAGTTTATGCCGGTCCAAATGAGAAATTTCTTGGAGGTGTAACTGCCCCGTGAAATTGAGGGATCGCTGAATTCTAGCAGAGGATTGCGGATCCGCGAACGAACCATCTCAGAAATTTCATCAAATTGAACTGCTTTATTTAATCGACATTTCAACGACCACGCCGAATACCTCTACAATTTTATAAAATCAGAGCGTATTTTATTCGATTCAATTAAAATTGCAAAGCAAAGTTCCGTGGTCTCGATTCATTTTTATAATCTTAATAAATCTAATCTTGATCCAATTAACAGATTACAATTAACGGCAGGCTGTCAGCCATGCTCGTTCTCCGCGTTTTCCGTTCAGATCGCATCAGGACACCCTGTATAATCCGAGCTCCGTGCAAGCGGTTTTCGAAATATGCAAAATCTGTAAATTCTTGCGCGTACCTTCGATTTCGGTGGCCTATCAGTTAGTTCCAGGTCGCATGACAAAGGTGTCAGTCCCAACCCAGACCGATTCGATCGCCCTTTCTTCGATTCGGCGGTTTTTAGAGTAGACCCGAGATTCGATTCGATCTAGAGGCTTTGGGATAGATGAGATGTAAATGAAACGAGGCAGTGGGTTAGCGGAGGAGCGGTATGCGCGCGTTGTCGCGACGCGGGACGTGTGCTCGTTCATGGCGAAGGGCACGTACACGTGTCTGCGTATGTATGTGTGCACGTGTGTACATATATGTATTTGCGCGCGGACGTTTACGTATGAAGGTGTGCGTGGCTGTGCATGTACGTGTGCAAGAAGTCAGGGCGCCCAGCAGAGTCACGTTGGTCTTACGGATGTCACGTAGACGTTACGGGATCAAAAGGTCAATCTGTTCCTCCCTCCCCTTCTCATTTCGATCTACGGCACATCAATTTCCTTCGGCGCTGTCATAGAGGCACGTAACTTCAGTGTTAGTTCTCGCACTTATCGCTAGATCGGAACTCCCCATCCGGAGCGACGCCTCTATCGTCGAACCGGATGATCGAATACGCACGGGCTTTGATCCCGAACCAGGAGATATGCTGTGGCTCAAAGCGAGATTCTACGGTTCAACCAAGATCCTTGCACCGCAGAGTATCCTTGCTACTTCGGAAATTCCCCAGTTGATAGAGATACCAAATTTGAAAGACTGTAGAACCTACGCGGGTAATCGGAAGACTCGAGTGGAATTTTTGTGGAACTTTTGCAGATGACAGACGACTCTAAGAAACGACGCATATTTTTTGTTGATTATTTGTTAATGTCAAGGTGGTAAAAATGGCTCTGGTTAATTATAAATAATAATTATGTTAATATTCGGCAAACGATACACGGGTTTACATGGTAAAGAACAAAATTCCTTGTTTTCCACGATGAGGAAAATCCTAGCCCTTATTAAATATCAACCTTCGCATTAACTTAAGAATTTTACTTCGATTTGGCGAATAATAATGGTTCCAGTAATTTCATTTAATCGTCAATTTCAACTAACAGTAAGATAATTAGGTGTACCGCTTCTGACGAGACGCTCCGTCTATTGTCTACTATGCAGGACTAAACCTATATGTATATATTGTGGTGTATCGATTACCGATCGCATAATTGACCAATATTGTCCACCTGCAATCTAGTATATTTACGTTTCAAAAGACAAATGTGGCGACCGTTCACGGAACATCGAATTGTAATTAGTATTTTACAATTTCGCAAGCGACGTAAATCCGTAAAGATTAATGCCCAGCGACGGGAACATAATCTAATGATAGAGCGAAGAGTGCAGCCATTAGGCTGTACGGTATCGGCTGACAAGAGTGCCGAGAGGCTGGCCGAGAGGAGCGCAAGATCGAGGATCGATAAATTTTCGTCGCCGGCGCTCGGTCCAGCGGCTCTTTCTTCCGACTTCCTCTTCTTATTTCCACCGATCGGAGATTTGTTAATTGCGCAATAAACGATTTTATCTCCAAGGAAAGGAGCAATCGCGTTGATTCGCTGTCGGTTCCCGGAATAATAAAGAAGCAAATCGATCGGCGGCCCGGTGCTTCGTTATTATCAGATCGTAAAATCGTTTCATAAATCAGGAGAAATTTATCGGGCCGCTTAACGATCGCGACGCCTCCGTTTCTGCGTCGGCTCGCGAGGGCCGGGGCATTCGCTTTACGACACGGCCATTAACAAAAATGTAAACGCAGTTGAATGGAAGCAAGGTCCAGGAGCGTCCGTGGCGCGTCAACGATTCAGCCGAATCGAGTCGCGGCTGCCGATGGATTGCCAATAAAAGAATCGATTCGTCGACCGAATTGTCGAATTAAGGCTGGGGCACTGGGCTAATGCTTCTTGCACGATGGCACGATTGGCAGGTGGAGTTAATTATACGGTAACGGTTTATTGTTCGAGTACCTGGTAAGAGCAGTGGCTATTTAAATACCTGGTTGCAGCCACTGAGTGATGGCGGAAATGTCTGGCCGGAGAAAATGCACGCGATAGAAAAATTCACTCGGCGTCTCCTCTCTTTCGACGCAAACTTTCAAATGCTTGATTGCGTCTCTTGATTAATCGTACATGTAATTATTCAGATAAACGGACATTTCTGCAGCGAGATTAATGCGACGGACTTTCCTTTCGGCAATTAAAGGATGAGTTACTTTTTCGGTCCGAAAAAATTAAAAAGGAAGAGCTGAATGGTTCGATTTATATAGAAAAATTTCGAGAACTTCCCCTCGATCGTCGAAAGGATGTCAATTTGAAGGAAGAAAACCGAGAAGGCCGAGCATTTAAATGTTTCTACAAATAGCCGAAGTAGGTACTTCTGCCGAGCAGTCGACGTACCAAGGAAAGCGTCGTATCCGCGGCGTTTCCGAGTATCAAATGAAATAACGTCCACGCAATTGGGGAGAGCTGAAAGACCGATACCTGAGTGCTCTTTAAAGCAGATATAAAAGGGTAATGCGCAGCCTATCTGCATAGAAGCGGTTGGTAATTCCGAACGGAGCATCGCGCCGCGATAAAGCTTCGTTTAGGGATTCGAGACGGCTGCTAATGGGTCCGGCGTCTCGCTATTATTTCGAAAAGACACGCGGCAACGTACCGGCCCATAAAAAATTCCGTATCTGGAGAGCGCGCGAGTCGTCGCGCTCGTAAAAACGGTGCTCTCTCGAAAACCATTCGGTTCTAAGCAGCCGCGCCGGCAGGAAGCGCCGAAACTGTCCGTGGAAATCCAGGAGCCTGCGAGGAAACGTCGAAATAATTCAGAGTATTGTCTTGCCGGCGTGGCTGGGAATAATTCAAGGTGCTCTTACAGCGGCGGCACGGGGACAACTGAATTTTACGAGATCGCGTGCGGAGAGTGCGGCCGGCCGGCCGCGGCGCTCGCATACGGCCGCCTCGCACGAGCGATATTCAATTTCTGCTCGCCGATAATTGAACGCAGATACGCGGCGGCGTGATCCTTCCTACGCCATAATGAAGCACACACGCGGCGACTTGTTTATTAATAATTTGCGGCTCGTAAAGCGACGCTGCGTCGCGCTTGCTGGTCCGTCGCTCCGTGCACGTGAACGGAAGAACATTGCCGCGTTTGCCATTGTTACGAAGAGACCGAATATCACTGCTCCGTTACGCCCCCGCGACCTCTCCTCCCAACTATTGTTACACTTCGGCGCAATCAATGCCGCGCGTGTATCGAATATTATATCGGATATTAATGGTATCACGTACGTTCGACTACCACCGCGCTTAGAATCTAATTAGCAGCAACTAACTCGGCTAACGGGCCGAACATTGTCGTGTCCGGCGATATCAAGTTCCGATTGCCTCCTAATATGCGTGCGTCCTAATAGACCGCTCGTTAGTTAATTAATCGTTTGCTTGACGGGCCGTCACCAATCTTAAAAATTCTTTGCGGAATTTTAGTCGATTTAAAGGGTTATTCCAAGTTACAGGGTTAAAATTTTGCACAGATGAGTTTTTGTTGGTCAACTATCGAACGGTATATGACTCATTGAAAAATCGCTAAGGGCAGTTTTGACCATCTTAATCGGCTAGGCCCTTTATCCGCACTCCAGTTATGTTCGGTTCGAAAAAGGAGTGCAATGTTAGACAAGCTCGCCTATATAATGATAAATCTTCCAGCGATGGTTCTTCGTCGATCGACAGTTTGTTGACGTTCCCCCTTGATCATGCCGGTCGCTAATCGTCCTCGGAGAACAAAGCCGTCGAGGATAAGAGCCGAGTTGCTGCGAAAGTCACGATGTCTGCCGATACCGAGCACGATACAAATATCGAACGCTTTGCCAGCCATTAATCTAACTTCCCGTAGCCCGATCGCGGAGCTTAACGGTTGCTATCGACGGCATGTCCAACCGCCGACGTCTTCCTTTCTCCGTCGATCAGCGAGGCCCGCTCACCACCTGCCGCTACACCTGAGTCTCTTAAAACGGTAGATTCTGGTACGTACCTTTCCTCGGGACGTCGCTGTCATCGGTGTCAATTTATAGCACCGGGGCCTGATAGTTTAGAGAACGGTGAACATTCCGATCGAGTATTCATGGCACTGCCTCTTCTCTAATTAACCGACGCAATTATACTAAGCGCTCCTCTCCTCGCGAGGCACAAATTCTTACGAGACTTAGGAGATTCTGCGATTTAGCGATTTTTTCGTAAGTGTGACTATTTCTCTCTTTCCCAAGACCTTGGTTTCTTATTAAAATGAGAAGTCGATTGACAGACCTCTAGGTTCGATTAACAAACTAGCAAATTACTCGTAGAATTTATTCGAAATATTATTTAAATGATTTATTCGAAATTTTATTTGAAGAAATTAAAGCCAGATGAAACTTTATTCGAAGAATTTGATCGATATGTTATTGGAATAAAATTGTATGCGAACAATGGCCAACTTTGTTAGCAACCAACGTTGAAGAAGAGCAAGGAAAAATTGTTACGTACTTTTAAGAAGCTTTTGAAACGACGGAAGTTAAGAAAAATCGCAGAGGCTTCCAGTTGGCCCGCGTTTGTTTCGGAGAGAAACCCTGTGTTTAAAATGCTACACGCACGTATGTAGGTTGCCGAATGCAAAACTCTCAATGAAAGTTCCAACTTCTAAGTGAGTAATTTATTATTCAAGCGTTCAGTCGCATTCAGAGGCACTGGCAACTCGCGAGAGCCGCTGCGTCGTAAAACTTGCTACTCGGAAGACAAAGTGACACGGCCCGTATATTTTTATGAGCATATTTTGCTTTCTCCGAGGTCTTATCTTCCGCGGCAACTTAATTACGCTCGCGTCGAGATCGATCATGCCGGTAGCGGCCGATAACTCTTCGTTGTCTTCCTTAGCAAATATTTGAATGATGTTTCGGGTGAATAGCCTGTTCTTTTCAGGAATTAAGTTGATTTTATAGCATCAATTGTTCTATTCTTCAGAGATCAACGTAATGTTCAATTTTAACAAAAATAATAGCCATGCACACATACTTTGGGACAGCGTAATTTCGTACATAAGTATAATTTTCGAATGCAGTAAATTTTATCTTGTTCCTCAAAGATTGAAGAATATCTATGCACAGTTTAGAATAGATACGTCGATTATCATCGCTTCGGTAAATTTTTAAAACCTATACACTTGCCATCTACAATGACTAATGGTTCAAACTATTATAATTTCGTATATATCAACAATTTTAGAACGGACCGAATTTCGCCCCGCTCATTATAGATTAACAAACGTATATCCAGAAAGTTTCGAATTGATACGTAGATAGGTCCCGCTCTCGAAACTTTCGCAAAGGCCGTCACAGACCGCTTAATTAGCCGGCGATTCTAATTGCTCGAAAATTGAACGAGCCTCCAGAAATTCCGGGTTAAAGCCCGGAGTATATTCGGTTTTCTGCTGTCATAGAGAGATAAGTTTCGGTAAATTCGCTGTTAATTGCATGGCGGGGAATGAAAATGCTGGCGCCTATCGGGTAAATAGATCTGTCCCGAATCGTGTGCGCGCCGTTAATAATAGTCCTGGCCCCGATGCATGCGCACCGTACAGGTATCTGGGTAGATATCGGAAGTGCGGGACGCAGGTAAAAATATGATGCGCGTCGGTGTTTATCGCGTCGGCTGTTTCACCGAAAAACGACCGTTCCCGTCTATTCCCGTCCCGAGTAGGTGCGGCAAGGTGCATTTGCATCGATAACGCCGGCTCTCGCATGCGTGTCTTCCAGGCGAAACGTTATTTATCGCTGAACCTCCTCGTCCTGCCTCGACGCGAGAAGAATATCATAAATCTTGGAGCCGTGGTGCGTGCGCCCATGGAACGGCGTCCGATCGAAACAAAACGACGCGTCTCGTAACACTTTCGTTGAATAACCGTCGCTGAACTTTCCCGCGACCATTTATACACGCGACACGCTTGCCACACGCTTCCTCCTTTTTCGCGATTAACACGTTAAGCCGCGCAGAAACCGCTCGACAACCTCCGCCGCGTTCGCCGCCCGATTTTTCCTCAAATTAACGTTTCCGATATCTTAATCGACGCGAGACTCGAGCGGAGTTGCGCGAAATTTCGTTCGAACCACGGACAAGAGATGGATAGAATTTGATTCGACGGTATCGAATAGGTGTCCGAACGATTGACAATTTATCGAATAAGAATTATAAAGATCTGACGATGACAAACTGCATCGAATTCAGGCATGATCAGTCTGCAATGTTAAATTAAAACGTTGTACGAAGGATATGCAAAAATCAGCAATTATGCATGGACGGAATAAAAAATGTTGAAGAATGAAAAATACAGAGGTACGTCGGAATGCAAATGTTTCTGCAGGCTTGTATTTTTACAGACAACGGGTTCATTAATGCAAAGCAATCTCGCAAGTCGTAAATGTTTGAACGCTGCATAGAAATGTAATAATAATACGTTGTCTGTGGAATAATCGGATTATGTAATAAAATTTCAATAGTACGATGTTATTTCAGCTGAAATGAGCTGAAATTATTCACGTTTCGGAGTATTCTGTAATGTATTATATTTGCCAGCTTTCCATTCCCGTTTATCGCGCGCTAATCTGCTCTGCTTTGATAGAAAATTCATTCGAACGATCCGGAATTTTCGGGCGAACGCGTTGAATCTAAAAAAGGGAATTAAGCAAACGTTGCGCGCGTTCCCGTCGCTCGGTCGAATTAGGATGCATTCGGGAACGCGACGCGAAATTACAGAAATTTCCTGCATCATTCATCGAAATACTTGGACGGGTTGTTTCATAAAGAAAACTCGAATCAGCCGTTGACCAACGTTCCCGCAAAGTTAACATATTAACGCTCCTCAAGGCGGGATTATAGTGACACGACAGATAGTAATAATGCAATAATAAACGAGCGACAGACAGCGATAGCGCAATAATAAACGAGCCTCGGCCTCGCAATTTTCCCATGCCGATCTCAACCAGTTTCTGGAACTATCCCGACGGTCGCACAGACTCGGGCCCGGTACAGATTGACGCAACGCGAACGGCTTGGACGTGTCCCGACTCCGCATAACCGTGAGTCATCCTGGCGCAACCGAGTGTGAACTTTAATTTCGCATTCACGCCGTAAACCAAATTCAAATAGCGACGTATCGCGGACAGCAGGTTCGGACTGTTAAAACCGCCGGTCCGCTTCCCGGCGGTATATATAACCTTTAATACTTTCGCAAGGGTCGATCGAGAGTCGGAACCGTCCCATTCCTCGGTCCTTGGTCCGCGATCGGCGATTCTAATTGGCCAGTCGTCCCTTTTAATTTCTCCACCGCGAGACAATACTCGGTGACGTAAGTCCCGGTTGAACTGTCGTCGCGGCGGACGCCCACCGCGGTCATAATTCCGCCTAATTGCCTCGTTTATTAGCTCCTCGAGGCATCCGGCTATTTATAGGAGGGCACCGAGAAACCAGTCAGTCAACCGTGATAATTACCGGCGATCGGCGGTTTCCCATTTCCACGAGGACGAAAAAGCCGATTCGAAGAGATGGAGAGAGAGAGAGGGGGAGGGAGAGAGCGATCGAGTCGCGCCGCGTCGGTCGAAACCATCTCCCTTTGTCGCGGTCGTGATCGATTAACTTCTAATTGACTCTTTTCAGAGGCTTGACGAGCTCTCGAATCCACCGGACTCCTTGTTTCACCGCGTCTCGACGGGTCCACTCCGCCGAAATCTAGTTAAGACCGTGTCCGATTGGTTCTGCGCCGGGCAGCGCCTCTCTCACCGCCGTTTCCCTCTAATTGGATTCTTTTCCCCCCGGCTTTTCCTCCTCGCCTCTTCGCCAACACCCTGTCCGAGACTGGACCCTGCCCTCCTGTTGCCAGATCCTCCAGGATGTCCGAAGACAGCCACTACTTCCAGACCTGTCCCGTTATAGGAAATACCGGGCTCGGTCAATAAGCGGGTTCCACACATCGAACTTTCGTTTTAACGGAGATACGTAGGTGTTGCACTCAACGTTAATCCTCCCCCAGTTGACATTCCCCTTTTTCCACTAGGTATTCAACTTCTTTTTACACCATACTCACATCTGCGAACAACATTGATCCGATTTACTTTTGTAGACCAGATTAATTCTTTTCTCGATCATACTCAAAGAGTAATTCTTTTGTAGATTATGTTCAGCTTTGCACTCAAGATTAATCCTTTTGTAGAAAAGGTGGCAATCCTTTGTTGCGGTCTTGTTCACTTTTTTGCAACTAAAATTTACCCTTCTGCAAATTAAATTACCTGTTTGTAATTCTTTCGAATAAAATTCACATCAACTGTAAACATTGAATAAAAGACGGCCAATTTTATTTTAAACAATTACATATGATTTAAAAATAGATTCTTTTTTATTAATCGTATACTAGACCAATTTCGAGCAACTAAGAAAGTCGTAGATCGTCGTCGTAGATTGAATGTCGGCACCTGACGGCATTAGTGAATATCTTGGCCGATGTGATTATATATTTAGTATAAATAATAAATAGCCTATTTATTATTCGAAATGCAAC
>CM052149.1:13287659-13365609 GCA_028455555.1 Augochlorella aurata
TATTTAGTATAAATAATAAATAGCCTATTTATTATTCGAAATGCAACTCTTTCCGTCGAGATTGCAGTCTGAACATCGAGAATTCTTTATTAGAGTACACGCACCGTCGTTTCTCCATCGTTGCAAATAAATGTTGGTGCGAGTGAAAAGACGAACATAATATAAATATCGCTGGAAAATGTAAAATCACAGGGGCTGACCGATCCTATATCATTCCCAGAGAAGCGCAGAACCGTTCTAGGATTCAGCGTGCAGGCTCGCGTATATACGTCCGGGGTATCCGCGAGAACAAAGCCTCTGGAGACAGGGGTGCGGGATCGGGCCAATTGATTCGCCGAGGCCCGTATTTCATGCGGAACATTAATCGGCCGGATGGAAGGTCGGACAACGGCAGTGCCGGTGAAAGAGCAGGGAATTTGGCATGCGGGATTACGCGTCGAATCGTCGCGATCGGCGCTAAATACCGCGTCGGTGTCTGCCAGCGTCTGGATGCCGGCCAAGTTTCTTGTGAATCGCGTGGACGGCCGGGAATATCCGCCGCGGCGTCCGAGGATTACCGAATTCATCGCGGCGCTGTTATCGTTGAATAAGTTTCGTCTCGGCCGCGGCAAATTCGCGGATCACCGATTTAACGGTGGTTAACGGCGATTATGCGGCGAGATAGCGACGCGGCAGGACTAATTTCCGCCGGGAGAAGCCGCTCGGTTGCCGCACGGTTGCCGCACGGTTACCGCCGGAAAATTCGTTCCCGGAGAACGGAATCGGCTGCGTTTATTGACTCGATAAACACCGGCTGGCTTCCGGTCCCAACGACGGGCCGATTCTCTTTGCGGGCACTGGCTGACCCGCTGCGAATCTCTGAACGGATCTCGCGGAGATCTGATATTGGTAAGCCGTTTTGATTGGCTGGCTAATTGGGCGAGCGTAATGCTTTGTATCGAGAGCTCTCGTTGGGACAAATTTCGTCTCTGGTAAATAGCCTGCGGACATTTCTGCTAAATATAAATTGGCTGTGTTAGTCGCAAGATATTCGAGCCACGGACGCGTACGTTTCGTTTTACTGAATTATTTTAATAAACTGAAAATGACACAGTAGCTTTTAATTCTTGAAGCGACTTTGCTTTTTTCTTCGCATTTTGTCCGATAAATATGGAAGTATTTCATTTCAGGTGAAATTCTTGTTTAAGTAAAATTTAAATAGGAGTTTCAATTTAGTTTTAATTTAAGCAAGAGTTATAGGTACGAACAAATCATAATTTGTAAAGTGAGTTCGCAAAATGAATTTGCTTATTTAATTTATTTAACTATCTGTTAACTATCTTTCACATAATTTTACATAAACTGATATTCCCGGCATACAATTTCCGGCACAGCCTAGACCATCATTTGCAAGCTGGTTCACGGTATCTTTTTTTACGCTTCGTAACATTATGTGACCAGATAAAATAGAGCAACGTCGCGTCCCTGGCGTTTATCTTATTTCCAGTGGAGGAAAGTTCGACGGTTGAACGCAAAACAGTTTTCCAGGTAAAGGAAAGTCGTGGTGCTTTTGAGTCCTGCGACGATAACTAACGACGCAAGCCGAAGGACCGACGGGGCTTAATGAAGATCATTATCACGAGAAATTTATACACGTCCGTCGAGCACGTAGCTCAGCCCGGGCATTAAGTTTTCAGATAACGAGTGTCTCCGCGTCACCGGCACGCGAAACGTCGTATTTCTGTGCGTCCGCGTTCGAAAGTTTTCTCATGGTTGCGCAAAAAGCGACGTTTACCGGGATGCTTGCCGTCCTAGAGTCGAATAACAGCGTCCAGGCGTCTTGGAAATTTAAATGAGGGTGTACACAAACACGCCAACCCGTTCTTGCGGATATCTTTAACGTGTTCCTGAAGGAAACGTTCGGCCGCGATTCTGGAAAGCGACGTTGTTCCCACTCGAACGTGAAATGCGACATCGTAATTATTCGGAAACGAAGTCGCAAGAAACTCGTCTATTCTTTCATTTATTAGCTATCCTGGGGAATCGATCGTCTCTCGGACTATTTTCTCAGCGGAAGTCGATCTTTACGGTTGATTTTCGATCGTCGATGCTCGGCGAGTCCGCAAAGATTCGCCAAAATTTCGCCAAGCGGAGTCGCCATCGTCGACGATTTCGGGATCAGCGAGAAGCAAATTGCGTAGGCGGAGGATTTTGCGGGCCGATTCCGAATTTCGTAAGTGAACTGATTTCTCGGCGCAGTGATCCGGATCGCGCGGAGCCGATTTACGAGTGATTTATCTCGGGAACCGAAGCGTCCTCTTTTGGGATGAAAAGCGTCGCCCTGGGGAGAGGCAGTCGAGCCAGTGTTTTCCCGGTATTTCGTCTGCCGCGCGACTATCGGACTTTTCAATGCGCGGCAGTCGAGGGTCCCTACGAAAGACGACCTCATTAAGGGAATTGGGTCGCCACGCGACAATAAGCCGACGAACGGACCGCGACGAACGGCCGTACACCTCCGAACAGACATCTTCAGCTAAAATGCGTCACCTTTCCGAGACGCACGCTCGTTTGCGACGATAAAAGCGAGCTCGACGTCGAAACTTTCACTTTGTCGAACATCTCGTTAGCGTTCACGGATTCTGTAACCGGGGAACTTAGGCTCTCTCAGAATCCCCGCGATGATCAGAGTCAAATGTTTTCGTTAAAATCCTACTTAATGGAACAATCATTTTACTATTGATACAATAAATATACGATTATATTGGATATTCGATATATATTATTTTAAATATAAAACTTTAACACCAAACCTACCGAGCAGTAAAATCGATCGGCGTGCATTGCCTCGTTAAAATGAAAAAATGCAGTTTATCTAAATTTTGTACAATTTTTATTGCAGCAGTTGTTCCAGTAACGTAATTTATTCGATCATTTTTCATGACCTTTATTATCTTAACTGCTACATCAAGCAGCTGTAAAGTTAAAATTAAAATTGAAGAATTAAGTTGTGCGACATCAATTAGGAGGGTACAATAAATTCTAAGTTCGAATCTAAGATAGTAATTCTGTCAGGTGGCGTGGGAGCCAAAATGTTAAAGGTGCATTTGGACCCGAAATCCAATTATGCAGACCCAACAGATGCACTTACGTAGTTCCACGTAAATTGATTCCGTTCAATTATCCATTCCATTATCTGTCTCATTCGTTCGAGACAATATGCCAATAGTACTACAGTGGAAGACGCGATACGGAAATATTTGTTTTCATTAGGGTGCAAGACTCCGTGTCGAAGAGGTCAAAGCGGTGTCCTTTGATGCCCGCTTGGCACAGTTGCAGCGGTGCTTTTTGACCTAGTTCTCCCCTGCACATTTGTGTTCTTCCCGCTGTCTTTTGAAGTACGAGAGGTCTCCATACAGTGTTGTTGGATGACTTGTCTTTCAAAACCATGTTTTCCGCGGTAAACTCGCCGTCTACGAAGTTCAGGAAACTCGCGAGAAACAGAGAGAGAGATTACACATTCAGGCCTTTCAAACACTGGCCCTTTGAAAAAGCTTGCTTCTTTTAAATAGTAATCCTAAAAGAAAAATTAGCTACATTCCGAAATCCTTTTCATGCTGCATACGATTTTTTTCATGCTCGAGCAACTCGGTTATGGAGGATTAAAAATGATCCCTGCAGCAACGTTTGAAAAGATAAATTGCAATCGTGGTAGATGTGCACATTTTCCCAAAGGTTTATAATCTTCTCTGATTCTGTAAGTAATAGTTGTTTTTATTATATTTATCGTATTAACTACATCGTATCCTCTTATAAAATATGATAAAAATGTCGTTAAAGAGAAGCTATAAATTCTCTAAATAACATGCTACGCGTTTAATTTTAAATAATTATATCCACGAAATGAATTTGCTGTTCTTTACGTGAAACAGAAAGTCGTATGTGTCGCATAATATGAGGTAGCGTGAATCTCCGCAATAAGAGTATAACAATGCCCCAACAGGTCGGTACATATTCAGTAAACAATTTAACCGGATAACCGCAGAATAATCTCTTTATAGAGGATAAAACTGCTCGATAAAAATTAATAAAAAGCCTGCTGAAAGTGGATTATTCATGGCGAAAAGCGATGTAAACAAGCTGTTGTTTCAAAATCGAGCATCGCGTCATCGAGAAAGGACGTTCGCTTCCGCCTGGATCCGTAAAGTCAGTTGGCATCCGGTCGCGGCTGACTTATGCCAGGCATATTCTCCTAGCTGCGTCCGCGGACTAAAAAACGCGGCTCTCGCGTCGATTTATCGCGACAATAATTTCTCGGGGCGTCGTAAAATTCCTCGTGGCATCGCGGCCCGACGAAAGTCGACTTATGAATATTCATTCCGGCGTTGGTTTATACGGCGCTGGGAATACCGGGCCCCTGGCCGAGTATCGCGAATCGATATCCTTTCGCGAGCGATCCTGGCAAGAAACTCGGGGACACCGTTTACGATCGCCTGAAAAAAAGAGAATTCGAGAGACGAGAGGCGGCCGGTCGCGCTACCCTGCGTCCTTTAAACCTCTTTCGGAATCCCGCGAGCAAGAAACACGTCGCGTTTCGAAGCCGGCCGACGCGACGACGAGAAATTGCTCCGACACTTTAACGCGGTATAAAGTCGCTGTAATATTCGGTCGTTCCACTAGCAGCCCGATAAAGTAGATCCATCCGGGATCCGGCGAAGAGGAGATGCACCTGCACACCCGTGCAATTCGTCCGCCACATCGCACAGTAAGGCGTTTGACCCGGAAAGCCGGACAACGCTACTCTAATATCTCTCTCTCCGTATTCAAACCGATATAACTTTGCCAATATTTATGCAAATTTGATGACAATTGAACGATTGTAAAGCCTGAATCTTCCACTTTCTGGCAAGTTAACAGCTTTTAATTCAACGTGTGTTAAGGGAGTAAAATTCTCCCTTATAGAGGAGTGTGTAAAACTAGATATTTATCAAATATATAATCTAAAAATTCAGTCTATATCTAAAGAAAATTCCACAGAATTTATATAATTCTTTCGAAAAATTAGAAAATAGCTAACGGATGAACGATACTTCGACGAAGTCTAATTTTCGACGAAGAACGCTACTGTATAGAAGTATAATTGAAAAAAGGAACCTGGTACATTATTCTTCATATGTTTACCTACTTCATAAAATAGAAATTTGACGCCATGTAAGAATTTTTGAAGTCGCCTTTCGTCCGGTCTTTTGACCCGAACGCCTCGCTGCGCGTCGCGACGCCTCGGTGCATAGCGAGACGAACGAGAAGCCCGGGATCGTTAGCGTTGTATAATAGTTAATATCAGTTTGACAGTTTTACGCGCGCGCGCATGCGACACCGGTACGTCGTGTTCGTGGTTACACGGCTGACACCTGGGAGATAATATCGACGGGAACACGGCTATTTAATCGCGCGGCGGTAACGGACGAACCTGCCCGATTCAGATTTGTTTAGTGGTCTACAGTCGCTGCGGACTATTCGCCAGATTCTTCAGCGTTATCGCGACTACTGTGTAATTAACTCGAAAACGGGTCAAAAGGTGAGCGAAATCAGATCGATCCCCCGGTCGGTGCACATGCAGTTGCGTGCACAAGAGTTCCAGCCGGCTGCATTCTTCGCTTTATGTTCCGAACGCGATATTTTACCTATGTACTTAGTTACAACGTTATTTAACTGTTCCGGCCACGTTGCACTGTGGTACCTTCTGCCAAAGTGTTGGGCGAAATCCAAGTTTCGAAGTATGTGGCAGCAAACGGCATCGAATGCAGTTTGAAATTTTCACCCCTAACCGTGGACATTCGAATTTGCGAATGCGATACGACCGCGGACGCGTTGGAATCTTACTAAAATATATTGTCTATAAAATATGTGTGATATCAATTTCTATGTAATTTTATGCAATTTTTTATTGTAATTTAACCCCCTGCATTATGATTTCCTTTACAGCGACGTTGATTAGCACTGCCTGCTTCTTAACAATTTCCTTAAAGAACGATAGAATTTTTAATTTTTATAAGACAATGCTTGTTAGTTGCTTTTAAACTCCGCTAGGTTTATTGTTAAAGAAACCAATTGTAGAAGATTTCACCATTTAAATATACGTTATAAAAATGAACACTGCGCATGAAATACAATTAAAACTTTATTATAATTTAGATACAGTAACTTGCGTAATATGTTAGAATATTCTAAAATGCTGCAATAGCGTCGACGCAGAAAACCCGGTTTAGTTTGTTAGGATTAGAAAAACTAATTCTATGCGCTCGACGTTTGGTTTGCGACCACGAACGTTTATTGAACGCGGTTCCAGGCCAAAATCGGATTAGCGGTTTTTAATTCACTTCTCTCCGGTAATCGGATGCGAAAATTTTTAAAAATTCTGGCGTGTTGCAGCCATCGAGGCACGTGTCAGCGAATTTTTTCTGATATTTTATGAAAAATCCTGGCGGTAATCTAAAGCGTTAGAAAATTGGGAAATATGCAGATTTTTTATCGGATTTTAGAAACGACAATTTTTAACCACCGGTGGACTTTTACGCAGACCCCCATTTCCTCGATTATTTTATCGAACAATTTCGTCGATGAACAAATTCTTACCAAAAGGAATACAATAAAATGTTCGCAACGAGCTTTCTGTTAATTTCAAGTAATATCGTAGCGACATCTATTTGAAAATATCATATTTTGATTAACCCAATACCCGCCGCCATTGTCCTCTTTTTAGAATAGAAATATATATTGAAGTTTATAATATTAGCTTTTTTATATCTGCAGTAGTTCATCCGGCCAATGTCCCGAAAATGGGACGACCATATTTTCAAACTCTAAAAATAAATAATAATAATAATAATAATGGTAAATTCAGTATAATATGTGTTATATCCAGTATAAGATATTTATATTCAGTATAATATACAACAAAAGCCCCGTGCAGATATTTCTATAATTTTATCCATTTTTTAATTGCGCCGGGTAATGGGTTAAACTGCTCGATATCCTGCGATTTACTTGATTCAGTAACTGTCCCGTTAGGCGCGATATAAAAACCTGCATACCCGGGAGTACCTTTATCAATCATGCAGTTATCAGAAGGGTGCGCCGGTAGAGAGTTAAAACGGAGTGCTCGGGCACAGTTGCCGGTCTAAACGACTCCAGCGTTATGAGGAATGCCCGTCGTAAACGCTATCGTTTGCGTACTAATTGTTTATTATCTGGACGATTTATCTGTTTAATTCAGGTGGAAACGGCTCGCGTGGCAGTCGCGCGGTGCCCGATTTTTATCGTGCCGCTCTAATGAATCGTTAAATGGAACGACCGGTGTGTTTCTGAATTGATGAACAAGGAAAGAACACGTGCGGTATCGCAGCACGCGCGCGGGATTCATCGCGACACGCGTCGAAAGCATAAATCAGCTTCGTGATTCGCCCACGGAAAACGCTTTGGCCAAAGTTTCGGACCACGGGATACGAAGACTTCGACCTTCAGGAACCGGGAGCCTTCGGGTCGTAGTTATTAGAGGGCAACCATAAGTAATGTCTAGACGGCGGACCTTTACAGTTCATTATAGGAACATAGGTTAGGTGCAAACGTCTTTCCTCTTTCAATTATTGGAACAAGTTGGATTATGTGCCAATAATGTGGCAATATTTTTAAACTCTTTTCTTTCATATATTGAAAAATAGTATTTCAGCCAGCAGTAGATTTAAATCATCTAAAATGTTTGAAATCAACGCTGACACTTTTTAGATATCGAAAATAGTAAACATATAATATACAATATTAATTACTTTGACCTTCCATTTTACAACAGTATATATAAATTAAAAAAAAAAGATGCAATAAACAATAAATGTCAATAAATAGTACAGAAATTACGTAATAGTAAATCAACTCCGTAAACGAGGTGACAACAATATTTATTCAATTGAAAAGAAATCGACATTACTTAGCAGTGCTCCTAATAACAAAGTCGATTTTTGAATTTCTCGGAGTCGAGTCGCTTTTAACGCAAAGAATCACATTGCCGCGAGAATCCCTCGGGTTCTGACAACTCTGTTAAGTTGCGGACCTTCTTAAACATAACTCTAACGCTCCCGCAATAAAATGATCAGACTTCTGTCTTCCAGACCCTTTGCCCTGCCCGCTGGCGCCGACATCCGGGCAACAACTTCGTTCCCGTTGTTTCTTTTTCAATTATTTGCTCACGGTTTGTTGACCGTTCGAGAACAGGAATTTCGTATCGATATAAGCGCTCCCTTTGCCCAGGGACCGCTCCCGCGAGTTTACATCGGGGAAATAATGTTTTAAGGTAATGAACGCCCCTCTCGTTCGCTCTCTCGCTCCGGGAAGTTGGAACGGCTACGGCCAACTTGATAAACAATTAATAATTACTAGGGTGGAAGCGCTGCTCGAGTATACATCAGATAATAATGCGATTATGTACTTAGGCTGTGTATTAAGACCGATGGATGTCTGCGGCGGTTGTCGAGAAATGCAGCCACGGGTCGCCGACTTATTTGATCTCCCCCCGATTAAGGGGGAAGAAGTTACCGCTGTCTTCGCGGCACTTCATTTCAGGAAGACTGGTTTCTTTATGGACGCAGTCTGCTCGACGCCCCTTTCGAAAATAATTAAACCACTTTTAATCGTGTCCGAACGAAATGTTTCTGAATGAAAAAGTGCCTGATGAGACTGCTGCTGAAAAATCTCCGAAAGCCGAAAAATCTCAACGAAGAAGCGATTTAACTAAAAAGTGATGGAACAATAAAATATTGTGTCGAACGTTTCATAATTTATTGAAGCGAATGTGGACAAACATTAAGTCAATATATAATTAGGTAATATAAATAATATAAATGATGTAAATCATATCGTAATAAATAATATAAATTGATATAAATGATACTAATTAACATAACTAATTCAACAACTTGAAACGAATCCGACAGTATTTTTAAATTTTTTAAATGTTTCCACTGTTTTGCATTTGATCGCTAAATTATTTTCCGAAAAGGTTACACTACTTGAAAGTATAGTACTCGAGCGACGAGTATTTCGGTAGGAAGTTGCGTGGACGATTTAAAACGGGACGCCCCGTATGCATTGCTAAGGTGGGCTATCGCATTTCGAAGCGCAAGTCCATTTGTCAAGCCGGCAAACTACCCTTTCCTTGAGCGTCTCGTCAGGGGCACCGGTTCCAGGCTCGGTTCCGGTGAACGCGGCAGCTGTCAAGTCAATAAAGACGCGGACCGGAAACGGTAACATTTATCATTCCGTTGCCGAGTCGTCGGGATGGTCACGTCGCTGCTTATTACGCCGTCCTCTCGAGTTCCACCCCCGATTCGAGTCGCTCGTTTTCAATTCTCCGCCGTGAAAGCCGCGTTTGCCTCCGATTCACGGTTCACAATCAGACAAGATTTTCACGCGACGCGAAAAGATCGTGTTTAACACCGGCTCCCGTCGCCATTTTGCTTTATATTCCTTTTCAAATTCTGCAAAATTATCTCTAGCTTAGAAACAAGAATGGACAATTTAGAAAGAAATAATGTTGCAATTTAGTCTTTATAATAAAAATATTTATTCAAACCGAAGAATTATACAGTTATAAGAGAACACTTATAAGAATTTAGAGTAAATGAAATTTAAAAAAAGAAGCAAAAAATAAGTAATAAAAAAGCAAAATAAATTTCTGATAAAGAAACGGAAGTTATTGACTACACGACCTAATAATATAGACTGCTAGTCAGCTCTCGTATTTAATTTCTAAATATTATTATTATTAATTATGATTTATTATAATTTCAATGTTGTTATATTATATATATTATTATATTGCGTTCACAATATAATATGGTCTACGCAAAATACAGATGAAATAAGAATTGAATAGCCTCGAGACGACCGCAATTTGCGGTGTACAAGTAGTTTGCAGAAAGACACGTAGAGCTCGTTACTTTTAAGAAAAAATTAGCGTTCCACGTAAGGAGAACAATCATTAATTACGCTGCTGCTTTGACTAGAATATCGCGAAGAAACCATCGCTCTCCCGGATAATATTGGATCGCGGTACTATCATTA
Organism: Augochlorella aurata; assembly: GCA_028455555.1. Lineage (NCBI taxonomy): Eukaryota > Metazoa > Arthropoda > Insecta > Hymenoptera > Halictidae > Augochlorella > Augochlorella aurata. The sequence goes on from CM052149.1 coordinate 13,297,752, forward strand.
TTACTAAGATAGCGTAATGCCGGTACCAAACTGAAACCTGTTTCAAGTTCCTATTCGAAGCTTCCTGTTTCAATTAATTTTGCTCGAAAGTTTCACATTGTAGCAATATTTAACTAAAAATCCATTAGCATTTTCCATTTAATGGAGCTTATCAATATGCCAACCCTTTCACCTGCCCGTTGTCGTAAAATATCATTTGCATTCCCCGAACGAATTTTATTAACGTTTTATTAACGTTTTTGCCGGTTCGCTTATTTCTTGCAACCCGGCAATTTGTTTGATGCGCTCGCTGGCATTCGCTGCCATTGCAGGAAACCCGGTTTTAACTTACTATTTTAACCCGTCCTATAAAAGTTTAATGGGTTCGCATTAGAATTTAATGGACAGGCAATTACCGGTATTATACAACGAAAAGGGCATTTAATTATTAATCCCAAGTGGATATTACCTTCTAAAAGTGTGAAGTTTCAGTCGTTAAAATAACTATCGCCGGTACGGTACGCCGTTACCGATAGCGTTCACGGGATTATTCGGAACGTATTCGCGGAAACGAGAACAGGCGTCTTCGTTAGGAGAATTTTTGTATAAAAACGATCATGGTTTTATTTGTTTCATTCGAGAGGCTAACAGGGGGCCAGCAACTCGTGCGGCTGACAATTCGGAGGCCCGGTAAACCATCGAATTCATTTCAAAAGCAAATCGACCAAAAACCGGGCCATTGTCAGGTAATATTGTTCATAACGCGTGCGTATATTGATAAAATTGAACGAACAAATAACCGATTCTATATTTTTCGGCGTTTATTCGCCTTTTTGGCGCGGCCGCGATTAATTTTAATTAAATCCGACCGACCTCAAAAGCAAATTGACGTTCGCAACGGTAGTCGAGGTACCATGTAAATACCGCTCGGTACATATTCATGTTCTCAGCGTCGAGCTTAACATGACTATTTAATTCTGTATAATGCCGGGCGGGACTTCAAACACGACCCCGGCCGGTAAATAAATTGTTAAAAACCATAGTCAAAACACAGACGAGGAGAAGAGTGGCTTCGCCGCGGGAATACCTTTTTGCGGGACTTCGACCCGAGGAACGGGTCCGCAAACTATGAATAAAAATCCGTTTAACCTACTGTCGAATGGAATTTCCTCGGCGGAACTCGCATTTCATTTGAGAAAATGGACTGCGACGAATTAACAGAGTACCGTATCTCCATGGTTTCCATGCTTCTCTCGTCTCTCTCTCTCTCTTTTTCCCCGATGGTTTTTCCGTTTCCGGGAAACTCTTGGTCGAGCGGACAAGTTTTGATTGTCCGCGATCAAAGACACAGTAATTTTAATCGATAATCTCGTTTGCACAAAGCGTTTTAAACCGGCGCTTTCGCATTCATAAAATACACGCGGACTGAAGTTAACCGGATTATTCTTATTGCGTTTACCACGCGGAGCCTCGCGCTTCATTAAATTTTCTTCGATGGCGGACGCTTTATCCTCGGTCCGATTTTTATGAAATAACTTCAAAGTGCCGAGTACGAGTAGTCGCAGAAGGCTAATTTCAAGCAAATAACAACAAGTGGATTTGAAACATATTTTACTTAATGTTCGAATAAAAATTAAAACGAATCTTTGGCACACCCTGTTCAAGATAACTCATTAATTCGTAGGAATTCTATGCGATGAAGTTTTACGATAAACACAGAATTTTTATAAACTATTTGAATATAATATAATACGTAAAAGTATAGACAAGAAGCTTTCGCGTTAAGAAATATTAACAATAGATGTACATTCAAGCATACGTATATACATGTGGTGTCACCTTCATCTCTTAATATCAATATTATTAATTAAGTTATAGTATTATGGTTTTTACATTACTATGTTATTATTATGTCTTCTTAAACATGAATCTCTTAAATGCACGTCACAATGTAACATGATGTATAAAAATACAATTAACAGGAGAATTTAATAGTCTTCAGATGACCATAATTTTCTGTGCATAAGTAATACAGTTAATACGTACATACATGCTAACCACAATTTTCTTTTTGTTGCAGGTAAGCCACAGTGAATCCTTTCCACCTCATGCAATAAATCTAACATGCCCCGGAAGGTAAGGAGCGACAAAATATTAATCGATTTCTCCATAATCATGGTAACTGCTGTCCACCGAGAGGCCCACCGTTTCCCAGCAAAACCTTTATAGCCGAAGAAAAGAATTAGCCGCGAGCAGTTGATAATCGAATATCTGCCATAGTCTGTCGCGACAGGGGATGAGTTAATGCTGAATTACGAGCAGCACGAATTAGGTAGGTGGCCTCTCGGCCCCAGGAACGATGAGTCGGGCGCGTGCCTCTGGTAGTGGGTGAAATTTCCTGTCTCTGGCCTGGGGAGCGTTCCCCGACGGCCGATATAACGAATCCGGCGATTAAATTCCATTAAGATAATCTCCTTGGCAGGGCGATCGTCGTTATCAGAGACAAGCAGCGGGCGCCGATGTCGCGATTAAATCGCTGCCGGGTTATTACGTTTCACGACGACCCAGTCATCCTCTGGCTTCAGTCTGCCCGATCTGTGTATACGAGATCGTTACTTCAAAACGAATACTTTCGATAGGACTGATTACTGCTGTCCAATCTGCTAGCATAATCTCGGAGGGTGCTCGAAAATTCGATGGTTAAAACCTTAACGCGTGATTAATGAAGATAAGACTCTGCCTCGACGAACGTCTCTGCTAATTAAAGCGGGCTATTTAATCTTGATTAATCTCGACGAATTGACTTTCATATTTTTTACTTGGACAGCAGACACCTGCCAAATAAAAATTCAGAAGAAATTACAGTGGCGTGAATTTTTACCTTTTTAAAAAATATGTATAACTTAAAAATTAATTTAAAAATTATTTGCAAAAATATTTTACGTAAGAGACGAGTGCAAATAATTATTTGGATATCACAATTTCGATGAAAGTCTTGGAATTCTTGGCGAAGATAAATGCAGGTTTCGCCGGTTGTCGCGGCGGTCGATTTTTCGCGAGACGTATTCGAGGGGTGCAGCACAATCGGGGGTTGGAGAGGGGAGGAAGCCGAAAAACGGCTCGACGACGGGAATGAGAACACAGCCCGAGGCCACCGGCACGGCGGCCGGTTCCGAATAATTGTTTGTAAATTATCGTCGTGGCAACGGTGGGAGAGCTGCTCCTCAGACGCAGCTGGCACCCGTCGGCTAGCCCGCAACTCGAGAGGCTTTTAGCCCCGAATGCGAGTACAGAAACTTGGTCGAAATATCAGCTTCCGCCACAGACTTTCTCATAATTTTCTCTCGGGTCTGTTCTGCGTTCCCGTGACGCAGCCTGCGCTCCCTGTTCTCGGTGATCGGTGGTTTCGGAAACAGCTCGCTCGCCGAGATGTCCTCCGAATACGAAATATTTCGGTGCAGGTGATTTAAGCCGCCTGCATCGGATGGCAAAGTATAATCGGTGATGTTTCTGATACGCGACGAATTAGAAATGCATCGCAAGGCCAGACTGCGTCTTTCATTTGTTCGATGAATATTGCACGTGTGAAACGTGTTTTAGAAATAACAAATTCAGGCATCGAAGACTCTGATGTACCGTCTAAAATAACATTTGTAGACATAGTTCAAGAATAGGAAACGTACGACCGTAAATGTTTAACAGTGATTAATAGTATTAATAGTATTACTAGTATAAAGAATTCGAACAATGATGAAAATGGAAATTTTTATAAAAATGTATAGTAGTTTAATCATTATTTTATCGATAATTAGATTTATAATTCTGAAGCGTTTTATGAATGTTAGAGAATTATAATTCGGAAGCTGGAAGTACATTATATTATTGCAACCACTTCGCTGCACTTGTTATCATTTGAAATTACAAGCGATTCCCTGATCATTCGGAAGCGGAGCAGCAGTGTTTGTAGAGACAACAGCGTCTACCATTTACCTAGATCACTCGCAACTTTATCAAGAGCGTTATTCCGCCTTTTCCCTCGGCATCTTCTTTGAACGGCTTAACTGTGTCGACAGGGGGAAGAATCATAGCCACGGATAATTTATATCCCTTGGCGAAGACGATCCGCTGAAAGGTAACATTAATTAGCGCGAATAGCGGCCGCTGCTATACGAGCAAGCGATTACGAATATTTACGCACAGGTACCGTTATCTTTTGTGTGAAAAAAAAACTTTGTTATGATTACTGTTGTTAAGGTTATCGAATGTGACATTCGAGCATAGTGCAGAAACAATATGCATCTAAATGCTAGATACTAATCACTAGACTGCATCGTTTCATATCAATGCATTTAATCATTTTAACCTTTCTAGTATCTTAAACTGCAATCGCCCAATTTTTTCATAAATTCCATAACATCCGATTTCTGAGAAAAGAAGTTGAATAGAAATTCATTTTTTCTTTTACCAATTTTAATAAATTCAGGAGAAGGTAACAGTGTTCTGAAATTCTTTTGAATTTTTCTCATTAGTGCACAAAATTCTCTATTCACTTTTCAGTTTGTTTACAGATGCATTTAGTCAGACTTCCATGGCAAAGTACGCGAAAGCAGGTGATCTTATTTAACCATTTTCAACGAAGACACCTTCTCGCAATGGCAACCGAAGACATTTGAGAAGGATTTCTTTAACTTCCTAAGTAGCGCTTGTTAGTGTTAAAGGCGTTGAAGCGATCCACGAAAGGAAAAGCCCAGTTGACACTCGTGGATCGTTAGTTTTCGCATCGTTCAACACGTCGACGGTCTTTGGTCGGAGCACTTCCCCTCCCTCCCGGCTCTCTCAACTTCAGACCCTTTGGATCCACGATCCTCGGATATCGTCCGAGCGAGCACGATAATTAATCCTTTTAGCGGAAGTCCGAGTAAACCGTCGCCGGAAAAGGCTACGGTGTCGACGCCGAAGTCGCTGGGAACTGTTCCGATTTCCTAAGACAAACAGTCTCGTCGACGAGTGTCGGCGCCGACAAAATGGCGTCGCGTTTCTGCCGGAGCGGAAACCAAAATAGCGTTGCCTGCTTCTTTGCTGTAACCGCGCTGCGAGCCATATTATTATTATTATTATTATTAACAATAATAGTTACTTATTGGTAACGTAAACGTACACTGTTATTTCTCAAATTTAACATTTTTATTTGTAAGTTGACCGCTACCGAAAATGAAACAGCGACAAGCAACTAAGCAGGATCTACCCTAGTATATTAATACATTTAGGTAGCTGCAAAAATAAAATGTAAGAAATTTATGAGAGGACATTTTTATAAAAGAAATACACGCTTAACATTCTACGGTCATCCTCTCTGAAGCATAACGGTAGTCTAGTTAGCAGAGATATTCATTGAGGCAGAGTCCGGTCTTTATTGATTAGCCTAAAAATATGAAATTGCCCACGCAGGCGAAGAACGACTGTTATTATTTTAACCACTCGAGTCTCGAGTAACGTTTCGAGATTACCCGAGCCACCAGTCTTCGATAGACCCATCGACAGTATGGTATTATAAAAGCAAGTTCCTTAGTAGACGTTGAACGCAGAGGTCCACGTGTTTTATATTCCTGCGTTACGGATATTTATAGAGGCTGCTGGCTTCGATAGCAACCCTTGCGTTGTGCAAAACGCTCGGGAGAACATCCTTGCTCCTTAATTCCATATCATTATCACTCGAGGAAGAAGAAACCCGCGTTTACGCGTTCTTTTCGGCGTGTATGATCGGCGAGCGACGGATTACGCTTGGATCGCGGGCAACGAGGAACGAATCGATATTAATTACGATATTACCGATTACCATTCGGTTCGCGAAACCTAACCGGCGGTTGTGTAATACTGCGCGATCAAAGCAGCGGTTAATGCGATCGGCTATTATCAGCCGTGGCTGATTCCAGCGGGGTAAAAGGACGCCGGACGCCGAACAATCTTCGACCAGGCGCGATGGAGGTATCGATACGCGATTATGACAATTATCGAGACGGATCGAGCCTGCAAACACTCGGTTGCCACTACGGGCTGTTTATTATTTAATCGTATTCGACTGTCGTATTAATAGTATTTACATGTCGGCCGTCCGCGGAAATCGCGAACATATTGTGTTCTGCACAATAGAGGTCGCTGTTGGCAATGCAGTCTGTTGCAAAAGTTCGTGCACCTCGACATCGAATATCTGAGCAAGATAATTTATTGGCCAACGGTTAATCGCGATAATGAGATATAGATTCAATTATTAACGAGACATATTCGAGAAATATGAAATTGTCGAAATAAATTGCAAACATGGAGTCGTAACTGTAGTGACGATTTTTATTTATTTTATGATTTTTAAAGATCAACACGATCGAGAATTTGTACTAACCAATTAATTAGTGTCCTTGAAACGTCAATTATCTTCTGGATTTAACAATTAATTTTAGCCAAGTCTACTCAAGACGATTTAGACTATATTAGCGATCCATTGAAGAAATTTAGTCAATTTAAAGTTGATTTAAAATATAATTTGGAATCTAAACTCGATTTCGATGACAACCTGTCACGAATAACTCGCGAGGAATGACCATCCAGCGTAAACACAGTCGGTAATTGATTCTGTGATTCGCGGGGCGCGACAAAAAAGGGTGGAAAAAGGCTAGGTGGAACGGAAGCAGAAGAAGCCACGTGACGAAACGCTAATGCAGACGTCAGATCAGCGTTACATAAATAACGATTACACGGGGTGAAAAAGAGAGCGTCGGCCCGCGGCCATGTCTGCCGCTGGCAAACCGCTCGAATCTCGCGCGTTTTGCCGCGGTGCTTTTATGCTGATTTATCGCGCTTGATAAAACGCGGCCCGCGAATATTGCGCCGTGAAATTTATCTGAGCCGCGACGTAAGAAGAACCGAGGGACCTCGAGTGCTTCCATTCAAGCCGTGGCTTTCCGCGGAAAATACGGCAGGTCTTATTATTTTAAACAATATTTATTCGTGGCCCGCGAACACCTGCAAGACGACCGACCGAGCGATTTTTCCTCAAAGGAGAATTTTTTAATGTTCTAATTAGCGGATCCTTCGCTCCCCTTGAACCACGGGCGATCTTTTCTTCCAACATTCACCCTCAATTTTGCCTTCACTTTGTCACTGTCTAAATCTTTCAGCGTTCAATCTTCTACACCGAACAATTTTTCTATAGGTTCCATAATTATTGCGTAATATATAGAGTTGGCAATTATTCGATTTGTTCCGAATATATATTTATTTTATAATTTATTCGGATAGAGATTGTAAAATTATTCGAACAAAATCTCGATACATGTAACAGAATAATATAAAATAAGGTAATAACTAAAATAAAATAAGGTTAAAAGGTCTAAATATTGTTTCTAAAATGTCTCGGCGTGTCTGAAGTAACCGTGATAGCAATGGACGAAGCACTTGGGAGACATCAGAAAAAGGATAGAAACATCTTGCGATGCATTAAAATATCAGGTAGCAACATGAATAAAGTGAATAATATCGCATCTGTTGGCACGCCGTTGGAATGCGTTAATCGGCAGGATCGTGGGAACGAATGCAAGCTAGCGAAATTAATTCATAATTTAGCAGAGCATCTAGATGCGGGAAAGCGTTTTTTAGTCGAGGAGAGTTGAAAGTAACATCGGTAACGACGACCGTATCTGGCGAGCGTAATTACCTTCTGAGAACGCGTATAGATAATCTTAACGCGAGTACGTTTTGCCAAGAATCGAGAGGGCACGATGGTAGATACGTTTGGGATCCGCGAATATATCACGGCACGCGATCTCTTACCCGGCACCCGGCCACCATCGAATATCACATTTACATCGGCGTTATCGCTCGGTTACTGTCATATATAATACGTGATTCTTTTCCCAAATACCGTCATTAGACTTTAATGTTCCCCGTGATCCATCGAAAATCCATTCTGCCTCCACCCTTCGTGCTACCTTCTCCCTCTCTCTCTCTCTCTCTCTTCCTCCCCTCCCCCCTCTCTATCTATCTCTATCTCGATCTGTCCCTCTCGCTCGCCTTCTCTCGCTGGGAATCATGTTCCCCGAGGGGAATCGTCATCGTCGATTCCACAAGGCTGTTCCTAGATCTATGAATTCCGAACTCGTAGCTCTAGAAAATCGGAAAGTTTTCCGGCGTCGCCGACAGCGATGAATCGGCGAACAAAGGAATCCGGGGGATGAAATTGCCCCTGTCGTGTAGTAAATCCGTTCCCGTAAGTCGATAACGCGACTTCCGCCGGAAGAGCACTCGCAGTCGGTGCAAATTTAGCGATCCCGAAGCCTTTGAGATTGATATCTACCAACCAGCAGCACCGCTTGCAACTTACCCGTTGACTCTTCGGTGAAACAGAATAGAACCGTCCGACGCTGCACAGGCATTACGTGCTATTAGGTAATTAGATGTGAAACGAATACTTTGCTCCAGAATTCTACTATCGATTCTATGCATTTCATACTCGACGATCTAATGGGTTCTCCAGCTTCGCGTTCCATATTCGTCAAATGTATTCTTTAGGGAAATAATCAAGTTTGGTTCCTGCCGATGTAACACGTGGAAGATAGTATATGATATTGGTAAAACTGGAAGAACGGAAGTGGGAAATGCTTTTAGCCAATGACTGACAATGATCGATTGAAACGATGCTTTTCGCATCAGAGGAAGTGCCCCCCTATAAAATGTTGTATCTTTCAAGAACTCTCCAATAATAGACTTTTTAAGTATCGACAGGTATTGTATCCTGTCCGATCGACTATATTTTGCCCAATTGATATAACGAAGGATGAAAATAATCACGTACACGTGAGAGATTTTGTGGTACTTTGTTACTGTTCGTTAATTCTAAAATTAATTAGTTAATTCCACGACTGTTTCGAGAATATTAAAATTGAAGTTTTCGCAGAAGTGTATTCTTACAATGAGATACAATGAGAATTTTTCTAACAGCTTGTGACTTTACATTGGTCCCGATCCGAGATCTTCTCTAGAAACGACGAAACAGAAGCAGCATTCACGGAATACCGTCGTTTGCATTGATTTTGAACTCGGATCGTCCACGTTAGGCCGAACTTGGATCGCTAATTAGACGGGCGCGCTTTCGGGGGCATAAAGGCGTGCCGTGTGTTAGGTCAGGGGCTCGGGTTCGCAGTTGTCGAGGAGAATATCGGGTAAACGCGCGGTCGCCGTGATTGAGCGGTGCGGCGAAGCGCACGGTGTCCCCGCGAGCGTTTGGTTTATGGCAGGTAAGCGTATTTGCATGTAAACTCGTTTGCATGGAGCGAGGACGGACGCGGGATTCCAATCCCAGGGTAGCTGGCCGCGGCGGCCAGCAGAGAACAGCCCCCTCGTCTTGACGTGCTTCGCCGAGGGAGAATTCCCGCGATACAACGACATACGCGACGCGACGCGCCAGACACCATAACGCCGAGCCTGATAATGCCACGCAGTGGACAACGACGCCACGCACGCGCTTCCGATTCGACGGTGCGGCGACTCGCCGTTCGAACTAATTAAGCGAGACGACTGCTTCGCACCGCAACCAACACTACTCAAATTTATGGAGATGACCGGTTCGTCCGAGCGCAGACTCTTGACGCCAGACATTACGGCGCGAACTTACCCTCGGCGATTCTGTACTTTGCTGCATCCCCTAACGACCCTGTCGCTCGTACGCTCATCAAGGATCCACCGAACTATCTTCTTTCTAAATTCTTTTTGGGTCGATAAGGTGAAAATATTTATTATGGAATACTGCTTAATTGTGGCTGTTAAATAATTATTATAAGATCCTAAAAATAGGTAGAACATATGAAAGTGGTTGTCGAAATTCGAACTGCATTTTTGATCACTGATCTTTGTAAATTGATTCGCACAAATTCTGTTATGTGGGGGAATAAATTGTGCCTATAAAGTGCGACGACCAGCAGCCTAATGGTTGTCGGATCAGTGTAGATGGATCGGCGAAGCGATTTCGTCGATTTGGCGTCTCCTCGTTTCGGGAGGACTGCTAACGACGAATCGATTAACACTCTGTATCGGGGCTCGGTGAGAATTTAATTAGTACACTTTATACGTGAAACTGGTAATGAGATGTTAGTGGAAACCAGTTCGCGGCGAGGGAAACGTTGGTGCCTCGGATAGAGAATGATGATGCGGCTGCACCATCGCCGGTTGTTACAGGTTCGAGATCGTATCGAGACAATTATCGAGGCAGGTATGAGAGGAAACGATTAATCTGGAAGTTTGTAACAGGCTCGAGGAAAAAACGCTGGCTAGGAGTGGCTTTAATTAGCCGGCGTTTAGTCTTCGAATATAACAAGTCCGCGAGTGATTAATTCATGCGGCAGGGGAGGACGCACGCTCGCTGATAGTCTATCCCCTAAGAGTAATTCCTCTGGACGCACTTAAGACTGTCCTCGCAACTTCCTCGCTTCCAGAGAGATCTTAAAACTGAATAAAACTACCGGACGAGTTTAAATGACCCATCTCACGTTTTTATCCAACTATCGTTCGAAGCATATAAATGATTCCTTTCTATTAGGCTCCTGCTGACTCGTTTTCATCTCGTATCAGCCACGCGACATGGAAACGTGAAAACTAAGTCATCGTGCTTCCAACTTAATTAATATTTTAATATTTTATATGTTTATATATTTTATTTTAATATTTTAGCATTGTGTTGAGCAATTCGTAACCAAGGAAACACCTGAATCATGCAACTGTAATTGCAACCGATTTGCGATTACAGTAATTAGACTACGGAGTTTCCCAAAGTATATTTGCATCAAGACCCGCAATCTGGTAATAATTAACTCCGGTGAAAAACGACTTGCAGCCGCAGCTCTCCGTCTCTGTCGTTAACGAAGCTGTATTCAGGACCGCCAAATCCCGGCAATAATTCCTTCAAGGAAAGTCGAGAGACTTATCGACTTTTCTCGTACGCTTTCTCCGAGAAAGCGCCGCGGAACGTCAGCCGTCGAACGTCCGTCTCGAAACCGGACGTCTCGAAACGTCCGACTGAAATATAACTCGGCCGGCTCCCCAGGGCCGCGAAAGAAATTGATTCGTCGTGGCGGGTGGGAGCGGTCGGCCGCAATTTATAAAATTATCCGAGCCCGTAAGCCATCGTAATCCGTTCGATTTAAATCGAGAGTCATTAGCATTTAAATCAGCCTTCATTCCGCATGCGAATAATTTTCCCGGGTTTTAGAACGGTCGCGGCCAGTCAACGTACTCGCACGGCGGGCTTCGAGCGTTCCCGGCCCCAAATACGATCATTCTTGGAACACCTCTCGTGGATTATCCTTATTTCTGGTGAAACATGTCGTCTTATTTTGCATATTTTAGATACCGGCTACCCACTCGACTGGTTTCAAACTCTATAGCTTTTTTTTGCGAAACGTGACTTATTTTATTGATAGATAAGATGATTTATGAATGGACGATGTTCGTTTTGCGCAGAAATAGTATGTCGAATACTTCTTGCTCCGCGAGATGTTCACAATTTTATATCTCCACGTCGATGCTTCGCTCTCGACATCGAATTTCTCTCGAAATCCTTTCGATTCTTACCGTTATGCTGCTATTAGCGTCCATGAATTTTTATAAGTGTACATGCGATCTTATTGCAGATTCTGTAATCTGTAGTATATACTGATTATAAATGAAATTTGTATAAACGAAAGTGGATAAATTATATGAAATTTACAATTAATGAAATAAATTCAAATCCAAATTCTTTTTAGTATTATTTTAGTATTATTAGTGTCATCAGTGACATCGTAAGACCTCGTTCTCGTTTATATGAAAAAACTGCCCTTTCATTTCTTTTAAAAAGATCGCACCGAACGGATTTCATTTCACACCAGGTCCGAAGGATCTTCTAGACTTTACTTAGACGCCGAAAAAATTCAAGAGCGTCGACGAGAGGGTTAATAACACGGAATCACTGGACACGAGAATGTTATCCACCCTTTCTCGGTTCGGGTCGACTGTCAGGAAATTTCGTGGGAACTCGCGGCGAGCAGCGGCAAAGGCGTGGCAGTCCGGGAAAAGGAGAGGAAACAAGGAGGGGAAAGTAAATGATCCCGAGGAGCCCGCGATTCCGGCCGGGAGAGAAGAATTGTTTGTAATTCTGGTCTCAAGAATGGCCGGCGGACGGCGAACGATCCTCGCTCAGGGAGGAATCTTCCTCTGAGCTATTTGGCCGTAATGGAACGGTGGACACGGAGCCTTTGTGCGCCCCGGTGACAATGTGGACCGGCTGTCGGGCCGGGCACTCGAATCGCGCTCGCTTTTTCACCTCCCTTTTCCGCATCCTCTCCTTTTCAGCGCCGCGCCGCGCCGCGTCCGACGGCTTCCGACCCGATTGAACCGCGTTGTCCTGCTCGCGAGGAGATCCGGGGACTCGGTAAATTTCAAGGAACACGGGAACTGCTATCTAGCCGTAGCTAGAGCTGGCGGGGAGGCCGGGCCATATTCAGCCGAGGGAACAACGGACCCGACCGGTCTCAGCAGCGGCGAGCTAACGGAAGGGATCGTGTTTCCGTAAGATATCGCTTCATCCTCGCGCGACCGATCGATACCGCTTACCAATGGTAATCGGAAACAGTCGAAGACACTCGGCTGGCTTCCAGGTCCCCGCCGCGCCCGTCCATTCCGGGGGATTTCCATTCAATTTTTGCCGGGACAACCGTTCGCCACCCTCCACTTTTCTCGGGTTCCTCGAGGAACCTGTCCGAGAAACGACCTGGCGGCGCGCGCCGGAAACTGCAGAATGGATCGTAATTGCGGAGATAATTATGTAGAGTCGCTGCGAAACGGATTCGCGTTAAATAGAAGGTTAAATTGGACCATCGGATCAAGAGCCTCCCCGTGGACCCGAGTTAATATCGCTGCAGCCAATTATAATTATCGTTGCCATCTCTGACGCAGCTTTGCTCCCCACGCTGCTCCTCCGATGATCGCGCTCGCGCCTAGATGTATTGTCGTCGTTTTTCGGCCTTGCAATTATCGTCTCGTTGGAAGATCGCTCCCATTAGATAGACGATACGTGGATGATTAATGCGAGCCGTTGCTGCGATCGAACAACGCTGTAAATTGCCAAGAACAAGAATTTCCAGATGACGCAGTTTCGTTTGGGAAAATCGGGTGAATTTAATTTTTCAGACAAAAATTACAGCGTCGCTGCAATTGAACAACCGTTGAGTTAATAGAACAAACGAAGGCATGTTAGCAGCGTACTGACAACAGGAAGTAACTCGTAGGAACAAACACGGAACTGTGCAGACTGCGGACTATGAATCGCTCAGCTGTTTTACGGCCCGCCATAAACCTTGCCACCTGTCTTAACACTAGATTTACCAGACGGGTCGAAATAACACATTTCAGATTTCTTTCCTTGTCATTGTTGCAGGTATAAATTGTTCGCATGAGAAATTGTGAAGTCAAGCACTGTACTATTTTAATTGTCGCGGCAAACTGCGAAGGCGTCATTCGGTGTACACGGTGCTTTTAATGCTTAAATTATTGAAATATAAAATATAACAAGTAACCTATTAGGATTCTTAATAATTCTTCTATTTTTTTATTTTGCACAAAGATCCGCAGTCTAATTATGAATAAGTTTACACAAAAATGGCTCAGAAAAAATTGCAAAGTGTCAACGTTTCACGTATAGTTTCTAAGAACAGGGTTGCATTGCCCGCGTACATCCCGTTGACAGTTGAAGTATGCCTGTCATGATCGGCTCAAGGTATCGCGCATTGGAGAGGCGGCAGTTTTCGGGCTCGTTGCGCCGTCCGCGGGCCGGAGCGAGCCGAAGCGGGTAGAAGAAGCGGAACGCGAGGCGGAACAATGCGGTTCGTCGCGCGAAGTTCGCCGGGGAGTTCAGTGACGCAGCTCGGAGCGAAGAGGAGTTACGTGACACGGCCGTAATCGCGTGCAGTTTCGCAAACTTGGAAACAAAAGGGGACTGGCGTCGAGGAGAGGCCACGCCGGCGACGGGGCTCGAGGAGGCGAATGGAGGACCGTGCCCAAGAGCTTAGTCGTCGTCGACGTCGCCTGCGTCGTTGAAAGAAGGGGGACGGGAGAATCGTCAGCCGATTCCTGCTGACGCGGCGGAGAGTTTCGCGGGCGTCCTCGATGCGGCTGCGATGCACGGCCAATCGCAGTCGCCCCTTGCACCTGCCCAAAGAAACTCCAATTTATCGAGATTTTAATTTCAGAACTCTAGACACTTCTTCCGACCTCGTGCATTTCTATTGTTTCCCGATTTTTATTCTCTTTCTGTACGTAGAATTGAATGCAAAAATAACGTAGATATTCTTTGGAATTACAGCATGATTTTGATAAGTCTCTGAGAGTTGCTATGCCAAGGAAAGTAGTCGATCTCCGAGAATTCTTCTAGAGAGAGTTCTTCATATTTCAAGAATCCGCAGAAATTTTGTCAAAAAAGAATATCGAGTTCTAAAGTTAAATATAATAGTAAGTATATATACTGTACTTGTATAATATTATTATATAATAATACATATAATAATATAATAATAAATTGATAAAATTATGTTATCTAGAAAGATACTGAAATATATCTATCCTAAACGTATCGCGACTCTGACCGACTACCGAAAGCTCATGATAAAAGTCAGTTTTGGAGGAACCGCACGCATCGCTTGAATCGCGAGGGATTCTCTGACGAATGGTTTTAGCGTTGCAACATGGAGGCTCGTGACGACTGCGAACCTAATCGCGCAGTATGGCCGCGACAGTGTTCGGTAGCTCCAGGCCCCGTGGTTCGTATTAAAATAGAGCCGCGGTTTCCGGCTTTTCGAAGTCCCGCACCCCGGCAACCATCGGGGATAATAATGATAGTAATTCGCCGCGATTCACGTTAACGCTGCCGCGACTCGCGCTGGGAGCGTTTCCAGCTCCGGCCGAAACGTTGATTCTTGTCAACCGAATTGGCCTGCGGTCGACCGAATAATCCCCATCCTCGTAATTTTCCGGCCATCACGTCTTCTGCGCTTCGTCTCCCCTGAAACGTTCCCCGTTTCCGTATTTAACTGTGTATTTCGACAATAATTCCGCTTATGCAACTTGCCGCGTATCTCGAAAAGCGAGTCGGGCTTGCATCGAAAATCGAATGAGGTCTTCGTCAATCTTTGCACTAATTACGGCTGCCTTCGAGTAAGTTGATTCTCGTAGGTTACAGAGGTTAATGGAAACTCTAAAATTAGGACGTTGCAGCTCCAACTTTGCAATCTACTCCCTCGGTTCCGTATGCATTATTAAATTATTATTGATAAGGTAAGTTGTTACCGTCAAAAAGCATATAAAATGTTCCTCGTTTTAATATTGTAAATACAAGTTTTTTTTTAAATACAGTCAATTTTATTTGAAATAATTAATAAGAAATTAAATTAATATTTCCTTTGCAGATTGCAATTAAGTTTTTTGTTTAATCAAGAAATCATTAAAATAAATGCACAAATAATTTATTTAATATTTCTCATTCGCAAATAAAATGTCATATTTTATTTGGTTTTGAAGGAGTATAATAAGTAACCCCCGAGGACGTAGAATACGACGATTAACATTAAGGGTAGATCGTCGCGAACGTAGAATAGTTCGGGCCGGTGCTCGCTAGTCTCTCGCCCCTCGATGGTGCTCAATGATTCGACGGCACGCGACGAGCCGGTGCGTACGCCGGCGACAAATTAGCTGTGCAATTCATCATGGTAGAACCGGGAAAGGATCGTGCGTGTCCCGCGTGTACATACATTGTCCGCAAACAGTATAAACCACGAGCGGCGGCATAAATTCTCCGCGACGTAGGACGAATAAAAACTCCCCAGGAACGTCGTCATTTTTCACTGAACTATCCGGGCACAGGCGTCGTCGCACAGTTAATAGCAGCTGTGCCGTTCCGCGAAATCAAGCAACTTATTCCGCGCAGGATTATGCTGGTTCGCAAAAGAAGCTTGCAATTTATTTAGCAGCACGAGTACGTGGCGTTTCAACGTCGTTGCTGCTAAATAAAATCCGGCGTGGCTTACGGAGGTTCGCGAAACGCTCCCGCGGAACCAATGAAATACGGCCAGTTTAATTTCATAGGTGTTTTAATAATCGAACGCGAAGAGGATTCTTAATTATCGAAGTTCGTTAACTGTGAGCCTCGATTGAATTCGGTTTAATTAAATAGATGTTTGCGCGGGGACGAAAAATTGCCAGAAAATCGAAGCTATGGAAATGAAAAATTTGTCGATTTGTCCAAGTAACTGTTGTTTTAATTCTCATTTAAAATGACATTTTTAATAATGCGCGATACTTAAAAATGAGGAGGAAACACGGGAACATGCTTGCATATTGCGTAGTTAACGACTTGTATAGGATCGGTGGGTGTGTACCCTCGGTAAATATCTATGTCCGTACAATTTCATGTTTGCCGTACATTATTCCGACACGCTGTAACTTCCGCCTTTGCCTTCTAACCACGACTATTGTCCAGGGATTCTCGGAAATCAAGTTTGATCGCTGTGTGATCTACAGTCAGACACTGATCCGCGTAACGAACATCTGTTCAACGATCCTAGTTTATACTGTTTGCGGCCAGCGTATGCCGACACGGCTCCCCCGTGATTAATTATTTATTGAATATATACACCCAATATATGGATCACTGATTGGTTCGCCTTATACAATATTACATTGCGGTGGTAACAATAGAACTCCTAGATGGAGGAGGGGAGGCCAATGCGTTCTCATGGCGTACGGAATTGCTTAAATGACTTTGCGCGTGCTAATGGATTGGAAATCGTGGCTGGCTCAGGGATTTATTTGTTTCTATGGAACATACGATTGCATCAGGTGCGCGTAGATAATATTATTTGGAGTTAAAGAATGCAATGAGCTTTATCGAACTGGAAAGCTGCAACTCTATTATCCGATAATATCGGACCTCATTTTGCGCGAATAATCGCGCAGAAAGCAATTCAAATATCGAATCTCGAGCTCTTTGTTCGCCAAAGTCGAATGCATTAAATGCCCATAGTAAATTATAAATATTTCGAACATCGATAGTAAATTGTCGAACACGTAAATTTATAGAAATTATTTCGAAACGATAGAATTGCCTGAAGATGATCGAGGAATTCGATCAGCCAAAAATGCACTGTAGACGTCTCGTAGAATCTGTTCTACATGAATTCTAGATGAATTTTCCTTGGAGATCGATACGTCGACTTCTTTTGCATCGATCCCATTGCTCGTGATCCGTGCGCAAGGCCAACAGTTACCGTTTAATGTCGGCGGAATCCGTGGAATCCGTGGAACGCGAACGGCCGATTAATGTCGTTCGCGATGACCACTGGCGTACCGGGGCCAGAAGGCGGTCACAATATTCTTTCGTCCATTGTACTCCCACCTTTTGTCCGGACAAAAGCCTCTCTTTAAGATGACGTCGGTGATGTCTCTTAAGGCACGCCTAACGGTTCCATCCGCGGAACGGAGCAACGCGTTGCAAGTCGACTCGACTCGACTGAACGCGACTCGGCGTGTTCGTGTGGTACCATTATTTCAATTTCATGGGTGACCCGCGGTGGATTCATCTTGATGCACGCCTAATGAGTCCTGGGATTGTCCCTGATGCGCCAGCGACGAACAAAGAGCGGCCGGGGCCTCGCACGCACGAGCTCCTCATTAGAGGAAGCCCGGCATGGTACGAACACGCCCCTGCCATTCTCACGACTTCGGTAATCGCGAATCGGTGCAAAATTGTCCGTTTCCCATTTACTTTTTCCTCGGCCCACGTACACACACGCGCGCACACCTTCCAACACGCCTAATGGCCCCTCCAAGCCCCGCTGCGCGCCACCTTCTTCCTCCGGGCGCTCGAGGAAGTGGACAATTTCACTGCGAAATCGGCTTATTACCTGCCCTACGAGACACCGCTGCCATACTCCGAGGACATTCGATACCGTCGACCGAATTCGATCGTTCCGCAAGCCTCAGGAATTCGGACAATGTTTGACTTCCTTTTTTAGTATTCATTTTATTTCTAAGTGGTCGCATTAACATCGACATGGATACATACCTGCACGCCAACGTTGATATATTCCAAAGCTGGACATTATTTCAGTTGACTCGAATAAATATTTATCTAATACAATTATCAGAATAAATTCTTTTTAGACATAATTTTGCAGACATTTAGGTTCATTCTTGATATTAAACCGGTTCCTTTCCGGTAACAATCTGAAACAACAAAGTAAAATATAGCTAACAATGTTCGCACTCCGAACACCATTGATTCGTTTTAAATTCCAAATACTGGGAATCGATTGTGCAATACTCTTTCTTGCATCCTAGAGGTTTATTCAGATGTTTTCGTCGCAGGAATTGAGTTTAATGCAGTGTTCCGCAGCTTCATCCGCTGCGCTTCGTTCCCAATAAAACATTTTTGCTCGTTGCTCTCAGCTTTTGCGAAGATGTTAATTGTTTCGATATCCAGGAATAATATTTGAGGGGACATATTGCATTATCGCGTCCGCGAATCGATGTCCAGAAATTGGTGAATAATATCCGCGATGTGGGATGTCCTCTCTCCAAACACACGATTACATCTGTTCTTCCACCGTCGGTCATGTGAGTGTAAACCAATGGGGACACGAGGAATAACTTGTAGATCCATCAGCGGGAATACGAAACGTGTTTAGCAAGCAAACAGTCATTGAACGTGATTATTAAGGGGTTGTTGATAGATCGTGAATTTTGTGTAAAACTGAATGTAACGAGATCTCGTTGCATTTAGGTAGTATCAATATTCCCAAATATTTGTTCTATTATAATTCTTAGCGGATTGAGAATTTTAAACATTCGTGACAAAAATGAGTAATTAATAATACTAAGAATACTGTTTTAATAGTAATAATAGGATTGAAAGAAGATATTTTCATGTGGTTCTTGCAACTGATGCAGGCAATATTTATAATATTTTACAGGCACTTCAGATCAGAGATTATATTCATTTGTTGGAATAATTCTTTAAAATAAAATCTCGGTGGCATATTTATTCAAAAATAGCGAATGAAATTTTGTTCTGCTATCTGTTATGTCAAGGTAAGTGCTAAAGCAAGGCTTACAATTAGACAGCGAGTTTTATGTATTTGCAGTACCTCCGATCTTCCTCAGCATAGAAAAATTGTAGAGGTATTATCGTCCCTCTGACGATATTCCTATATTTCATAAGAGCATACGATAAATACGATAAATGTTCGCTAGCGACAAATCAAGTAGGATTTCTCTATATACGCGAAACGAGTACTTTATCAAAACTTTTGATATCTTTTCCAAGTCCTATATAATTCGTTCGTGCACTCATCGCGCGTAAAGCGAACGCGCAAATGTCCGATAATCGATCGCTAAGTCAGGATGAAGCAGATAGTAAAAGTCGAGGCAGGAATGGAGTCCGGATTATGGTCGCGTGAGAATGCAAGACGGCTTGCGAAATGGGTATCGAAGGTCGCATTTGGCACGGCTGTCGTTGGCCGTGCCGGCGACGCCGTTTCGAATTAGGTGTTCCGCGGACGGCCGGCCGCGTTATTGATGGCCGCGTAGCTACCGTAACGAATCCGAAATGGTGCCGGGGATATTGGAAATTTGTTTGGGATTACGCGCCGGCGCGATTGTGATTGCGAGAACGAGAACGAGAACGAGAACGAGCCGTGGTAAACAACGGGAGCGAGGGGCTTTAATTCGAGACGCCAGTGCCAGTCCGAGCGGAGAGTTGGGTCGCTGGCCTTGTCTCTCGGAATAATAGAAACGTCAGTTTTAGGGACAGCCGCGTTAGCCGGCGCCGATCATCGCTTCAGATTTTCTCACGGATCATCGATTACGAGCATCTCGCGTGGCAGGCCTGCCGCGTGTCAACGACCGCCACTCTTAATATTGTCCAATTCAATGCTAACCGCGTCATCGTCAATTCTCGGTAAACGACGACACATGCGCCTCGCGGTCTCTGTTTCTTGAGAAATTTGCAATGCCAGTGATCGCCGGCTTGCTACGCGATGCTAATTATTTCTCGAAATATCTACACCAAAAGAGCGACTCTTTTTAACTATAATTGAGTCTGCTTAGGATTACATTCTTTCAATTTTCATTGTATGCTCGGATCGAAAAGTGAAAGAACCACAGTTTTTACATTCTTTTTTATTCCAAGTAATAGTCAAATTTAATAAAAAGTATTTCGACTCATTTAGACCAGTGTGAAAAAAGTTATACCATTTTAAAAGCGTCGACTCAATTTTGCTCTCCACTGTACATGCAAAGGTAGATATTTCCTGATTTCAAGTTAAATAAACTGTGACAAGAAAAATTTCAGTGCACCCTTTACCTCAAACTATTATAATAGAAGGCTCATCAAAATTCTCCAAGTCGCAGAGAACCTACGGTCCAATCACGAGCATCGGGCATCGCGGACGGCTTCGCAAGTGACCGTTTAAAAATATCTGTACTCCGTCGTGAGTCTTCTGGACCCGCAGCATCCTGATAAATTCGCGTCCAATGACTGTATTCTCAGCACCGACCAGTCTATTTTTCGCAGTCCGTTCTAGTCAAAGTTCAAGTCCCCGCGGAATCAGTCACCGCGATAACAATCGGCATGACTCGGCTCTCGGAGTCATCCCTACTCTAGAGTTCTTCCCGTATCGTCCGCGAAACGTGCAACTTCAGCGGGCATCTAGCCGGCTCGTCAGATAGAGTCTAGAGATAGAATTCAGATTTCACGGGAAGACGGTCGTCGATTCTTTCCCGTTCGAGCGGCCGCGCCGCGCCGGATTCTCGCGTCCAGAAGAGGGATGGCCGAGGGGCCGGAGTAAGTTAACGTCACCGGCGCAGAATTATGCGTTGCATTAACGATAGTAGGCTCGAGTAAATCATCGTTGATCCAATTCACCGTCGGCTCGCAGCCGGTAACGATTATTGAGGCACGACCGGCCGCGTTCGAGCAATCGAAAGCCCAATACGCGTCGGACGAATCCATAAAGGAGCACGGCTCTGTTGAAGCTCGGAAAATCGAGTCGATTTTTATTGCAGTTTTTGACAGCTTCCTTTCGCGAACATTTTCACAGAAATTTTATTAAAATATTCGAACAATGGTCAGGATTGGTCGCAAGCATTGAGAATTGCAGACACGTTTCTTCTCAAAAATAGAGCAACTTTAAACGGCTCTGAAAAGACGAGAAAATTTTTCTCTGGATTCAATCTACCACGGTTTTGTAGCTTAAAGCTTCCTCTTTACAACGATATCCAAAAACTTGCCGTACGATTTTTTCCAGCCGTTTTATCGAACAAAAACGACGAACATGTTCGATCACGGAAAATCCTTATTTTACTACAGCTTTAAACTTGGGTAAAACGGTGAAAAAAAATCGTAGACCAAGTTTTGAGAGGTGGTTGGAAAGAGGAGTCTGCAAGCTCCAAAACCATTCTGAATTCATTCAAAAAGAAAATTTTTTAATGTTTCTACAGAGGTTTTAATTTGAAGAGTACTCAATCCGTGTGAAAAATGAAAGGTGGAAATATCGACGCCGATTTTGACGAAACTTTGCACAAGCTTTTATTAGAGCCACTTAAAAAATTTAGTTATATTTCGCCCGTTATGAGCCCGATACGCAAATTCTCGGTACCAAAAAGGTAAGCCCTTGGGCAATCTCGCCCACACGTCTCACCTGCGAGCGCCACGGAACGATTCCTCGGTGTCCGCGTAACATCCCCCGCTTCGATCCTCCGGCTTTGTCTCCGTCTCGCTCGTCCGACTCTGTTTAATGCTCGCATAAACGGCGCGCTGTCTTGCGGACTGTGACGCGGCAATTTAGGCATTTGACCCTAAGGGTCCGGCAAGGGTTCAGCCGTTTAACCTCGATGCAATGTCTCTGTCTGCGGCCGTGTCCGCCGCAGCGTGCCTCGCTCGCTGCACGCTGCAACGTTGCAACGATGCAACGCTGCTGAGTCGATCGCGCGCCCACACGCTCCGCACCGACATCCCCCTCGCATTCTTCCCCGACATTCCTCCTTGTCTCTTCCTCCCCGGAGCGTTCGCTGCCCTCCTGAGCCTAGCTTGACCGACCTTCCCGAACCGACTGCTTCGAGGCTCGTCCACCTCCACCTCGTCTTCCCCCTCGTCTTCCTCCTCCTCTTCCTCGTCCTCCTCGCGACCGATATGCAATACTATGGCCCCCCTGCAAAATCAATTGGCTCCTCCAGACTGCCGCAGGCCTATCTTCCTCGCGCAGACACTCTGCCTTCTCGTATCATCTAATTGCTCGAGCATGCGGCCGAAGAAACAGCGAAATCTCACCGATCGGTTGCTGAAATGTCGCGCTGTCATGTTGCGTCAGATGTTAAGATAAGTCACATTGTACATTCTGCTCGCGATCTATTCCAAATGAAACCTCAACTTATTAAGAAGGAGACGGATCTTTTCTCGAGGCAACCTCTATCCTTCCCTTCTTCACGACATAGCAGTACGCCTGCTAGTGAGGGTTTCGTATCTGGAGGCCCGAATATCGATCGCCCATAAATTATCGCAAGGATATAGTACGCATGGGCGACAATACACAAGGATATCGTTAATCTATCAGCATCAAGGTCAACAGTTGAGGATTTCCTGAAACATTGTTCGACGCTGACAGCAAGCATAATGAATGAAAGTAGGGTAGATGTAGCACCGATTATGGTCGCGTTAACGATCCACGTGAACTTCGACGCAAACTCTTGTATCGCATTAGAAATGTTCAAGTTGTAATAAATTATTTAATAGTAATTAAATTATTTAATCCAATTTGGAATAGAGAAAGAAAAATAGAAACAATATATTTACTAGTTCGAATCATTGAAAAATTAGTTAGGTTTCAGTTAGGCGTAAAGTTACCGGTATACTATGACCGTCACCTTACATTTTCCACCGAATGTCTTCCGTTTTTGAAAATAATCTCTCACTGGTATCGCCAGCTGAAAAATGAGCTGTCGCGCACGGCGAATCGTAATTTAAATCCAAAATGTTACGACAGAAATGCAGATCGTAAAGTGATTCATCCCGTCTCGTTGCTCGGCATTGGTGCCGTAAGTGATTTATGAAATATTTTTGCGCGGAAGTGTGTATCGATGAATCATTTATGAGTCTGGCTGATACACTCGATACTAAAACAATCGACTGTGGGACATCGCTGCGAGGCAGCCGCAGCGTATAGACTTTCAAAACTGTCATAAGTCGTAATTGGCCGAAGAATGAATCACTTCTGTAACGGACGTCTGGATGTGGACGAGACGACTGCTCAAGGCTGCTATCAGCTTTTTCGAGGATAGTAACCGTAGGAGGATCGTCTGTGTATATTGTATCGCGTTAATTAAATGCGGCAGGAATCGAATCTATCGCCGGGACTCTAAGTAGAGAAGATTTTATCATCGCCGCACCTTTGTCTCCCAAGTTTTACTGCCTGGCTGCCAATCGAAAAATACATTGGTCCGAGATTCGCGTATTGTTCGAATTGTTTCTAAGACAATTATCCGAATGAGTTCTTTCTCGAACAAATTATTCACAGAATTCTTCATTCCAATAATTTATTCGCATAAATATTGTAAAATAATTCGAACAATAATACGAATAATTTTTTGTTCTATCATGCCAAATAAATTTTTGTCTTCGCGTAATTTCGTAAGAATATATTTATATCGTTAAAACCTGAGAAAAAAATCGATGAACTTTGAAAATAATAGTTTATATCGATTACTGTCTGTACGAAATTCTGTACCAGTAAATCCTTGTTCGAATAGAATCTTATTCGAATAAACGTTTATCCAGATAAATTGCTATTCGATTGGATATTTATTCGACAGTGTCGAATAGAAGTTAATTGGTTAGTCTCTATCTTGAATCCGTCGTCCGAATAAAATTTCGCTCAACTCCGGAGTAATGGTTGTCCCCGATTATAAGCACCCTGGGATCGCTTATCAATTTACATGGAAGTTCTATCGAATACATGTTTACAAAGTGACTTATCAGCCGGCGACTGCACGAGACACCGGGCACACTCATTTCCATGGGTGGACCTGTTGTGCCTGACCTCGTTGCAGGATGCAATTTATCTATGCAAATTATCGTAAAGCAATAAATCCAGCTCATAATCATGTATGCCGCAGAAATATTAGACCGGGGCCGAGTCATTCCATTCAGAAGAATAGAAGGCACGCGTTACACTCCCTGTGCGCGCGCGATTCTTTTCGGCCGGCAAATAATCTGCATTTAAATGAACGCTCGTCGGAAACGAACCAATGAAAACCGGGAATCACCGTGAAATCTATTATGCCGCGTGGCATAGACAATCAAGCATACTTGTCAATCACGACCGGTTGCGCAACCGTTTCGAGCCGCGCGGGAACATTGTTGGATCCTGCGTGACCGGCTGAAAAATTCTCGAACGCGTTTCATACCGGCACCGGGCTCCTTGCGCAACCGTGGCTAAAATATGCGCGCCACTCCCTTTCAGAAAAAGACTTTCTTTTATTAGGATGCGCGGCAAAATGTCGCGAATCTTTAACACTCTCGCGACCGGTGACGCCAACGTGCAGTCATTGCAAGGTAGACGGAAAGGCTGATTGGCGTCGAACGGCGTCGCGTCCGAGGCGCTATCGGCTGCGAGGTTCGGCGTTGGCAGAAGCGCCGTCGCCAGAAATCGGCAGTGGTCCCCGATACCGGTTCCGGTCGATGCTCGAAGAAGCGCGAGGCGTTCGCCGGCGGACGGTTCGAGCCGACGCGCTAATCGGTTGATAGCTTATCGCCGAGCTCGACGTTTTTCGCCAACGACATTAAGTACACTGAAGTGCACTCTCTTCGGTTTGAGAAGACACTCGATTTACGGGTTAACGAGGCACTCTCGGTGCACCAAGCCGTTTTACGGAGAAGCGGTTAACCGTCCCCCGGAGCACCAGCGCCGACATTGCCAGCAGCGGAGGCGGCGGTGGCAGAGCGGTGGCAGCGGTGGCAGCGGAGGCGGCGGAGGCCGCAGAGGCAGCCAGCAACGGGAGCAACAGCGGCAACAAGACTTGGCTGCACTTTGGGAAAGTCGTTCGGGATGATGCACGAGTGCGGCGTGTCGGTGGCGAAGAGGGAGAGCAAAAGAAACGAAGGAGGCGCACGCGAAATATGCAGCTACCCACAAATTTTTCTTGCAATTTATGTGCATCCTGATTTTATTAATAAAGCCAACTGCACCGGCTCCGGCAGCCCGCCCGAGCCCGGCCCGTGAAAGTTCTTGCACGGCAGGCTCCGTCGCTTGGCCCCCTCCGAAAGTATCATTAAGCCCTGAACCCGGGCCGCCATTTAAGTGCATTTCTGCGACGGAGAAAAAGAACAGCGTGCCTCGCGGCACGACTTTTAAACGCGTTCCTCGCCACCTCCGACCGAACGAACGGCTTTCATAAAAACTGCACGTACTCTGTGCCACGTAACTGCGTCTCTGTAATTTCCTTCCACCAAAAATATCCTTAATTCCTAGGCCCCTAATGAAGCGCCACTCGGTGTCCTCCCTGACCCTCTAGCTACGGCCTCGCCGTTTCCTCTCTCCTTTCGCTTCTCTTCCCTTCTCCTCTCTTCTCTTCTTTCATCCTCTTTCCTTTTATCTTCTCTTATTTTCTCTTCTTTTTATTTCTTTCCCTCGCGTCACCGTTGCCTCTGTCTTTCGGGAACATTATTGCGCAATTTGTTAACACCCATTCCGGCTAATTATGGTCCCGCCGAAGCTGCGTGCTCCACGGGGGAAATTAGCCACCGAAATCGCCGCGAGAAATACACGCTATCCTCCGAGGACTAATGGCCGACCACGGAGATAAGGCCGCCCATGGCTGCTCCCGAGATTTACGAGGTCCGTCATCGATTCGGGAAGAGAGGGCGCAAGTAATCCATTAAGAATCAATGACACTGCGCGAACGAGCGCCCCTTGTATCGGGAAGAGTCTCTCGGTCCTTTTTGCTACGAGCTTCGTCTCTCGCACCGGCTTCCGTGGAACCAAGGTTATTAGCGATTACGCTCTTGTTACTTTCTCTAGTATTGCAATTTGTAGGTGATTATGAAATTTGAATCTTTCTCGTATTTGAAATATCGATCAAAAATATTTCTCCACTGCACTGTTTATACATTTTTGGTAAAAATTAATATACGAATATATAATCACGATTATACCGTTATCAGGCTACTAATTCCACGAAGAAAGGATCTCGATTCTTATTTAACCTCTGCTCGTCGCCATCGAGATGTGGTACCTTTGTTCGACTTAAAGATTCGCGGCGTAACCATCCGAAAATAATCGACTGCCTCCGAACTCGGTAGCACGCCGATGAAATCGCGGATTCTTTCGATCAGAAAGCCGCGTCTCTTCTCGTTGATAAATTCAGCTCGGGCGAACAATGAGCCCCGCCCGATCCTCGAAGCCGGTAGTTTGAAAACGTAAATAGATCGGATGTGCGAGACGACAGAGTTCAGTCAACCGTCGAGCTGTGAATAAACCGGAGCCTCAGAGGTTCAGTCTTTCGTAAATACCTCGAACCTGTTAGATACGCTCGCCAGACGATACCGCATTGTGGAAAACGCGAAACTTCGAACGACCCAGATCTTTGAGAAAATTGAAGCACTAATTCTCCGTCTCGCTCCTCCTTAGTCGTGCAGCTTCTCTCTCTCCCTCTTTCTCTCTCTATCTCTATCTCTATCTATTGAAGCAACCCTTGTTACAAATATGGTAACGTGGAAGCGATACTTAACTCAAAATGGAGAGAGAAAGAGAGGGGGGAAGGGAGGACTCTCGAGGCCCGAGGACGTTTGAATGGTTACAGCCTGATAAATAGATTCGTTCGTGATGGAAGAACTGGTAGGAGAGAATGTTTCTGGAGAGCTCAGCCCGAGAGACCTTTCTGTGGGAGACAAACAGCGGGGATGGCACGGCCAGACAGAGACGGGCGCAGGGTATACGTGGGTGGCGCGGGATTACATCAGCTTAAATGGCGTTTGGAAGTCTTCGTGTACGTACTTGATGTCTAGATAATGCTTCTCGGTCGTATTCATTACATTAGCCCGTGTATGAATATTAACTCGTTTAGGTGGAAAGACGTGTCCCGCGAAGTCCCGTCCTGTCGCGACTGTAATAACCGAAGAGAAATGACAGTGACCGTACCAGTTGAAATAACTCGTTTCGTTTCGTTTCGGCCGTTATCAGCGAGCCTCTCTCGCGATCCCTATACGGCCGCGCCACGGAAATTAATAGTGGGAACCCTCCTCGTGTCCTTTCCAGCCGTGCTTTTCAGTTATTTCGCTTGTCTATTTTGCGTAACGTGGTTACGTGCGACGCTCGCTCTTCGACTATAACCTTTCGGCCACCTGCGCGCTATACCAGCCGTTCCAAACTTATTCCCGCGCTATCCGCATCCCTTTGTTGATTAATCGCTTCTTAATTTCCAGCCTTGTAGCCGATGTTCGCAATTTATAATCCTGAAACGTTTATTATCCGATTTCTCTCGCGCCCGAGCTCGTCGCAAATTCCACACGCGCCTCGCTCGTCTCCGCGCCTATCCACGCGTTTCATATTTTCTTCCGCAATTGTCGCTTGAAATTTCCCGCTTGCTCAACGTCTGCTCGATTCTGGACTCGTTGCGAATAACGTCTCGTAAAGATCGCAATTATCGGGCGACGATTATCCTTTCTAACGAGTCTTTCTCGACAATCGGCCGGAATCGAAGCGTGAGAGAATTCGTGGTGCTCGATGGGTAATCGATCCTTTGTCGCGGGAATCGCCGTGACGAATGATGTTATATCGTAATTTCTCTCGTTTAAATGAAGTTCGATCGCGACGAGTTTGGGCCGACTCCATCAACGCTTATTTCACTTTATAGAGACGTAAACTGCTAACTTTGGGTGTGATAATCATTTGTTAGCAATTTTTGCCACAGTTTCGAACTAGCCTCGATCGAAACAGCAAACTTCCAGCTTTAAAATGAGCCGAAGATCGTGCGATTCTTATCGTCTTTCGCCGAAAGACAGTAATTTGAAGAAAGAATGAAATTGTGACAATATTCAGAATTTTTGTGGAATAAATACAATAAGATAAATACATAGAAATCCGCGCTCTAGTTATAATTTTGCCGAAAACCAAGTCAGTTAACATTTTGTAAAGGCGACTACAAGTAGAAACTTCGCAGACTTTCTTCATTAGATCGACCCACTCGAAAACGCATCTGCCTAATTGCAATCGCAACGGCGAATCACAGAGAAACTCAATGAGCGTACAAGGGTTGATTTTCTTGGGACGTCATCCAGTGTCAACCAATTTTCCCCCATTTCCCTCTTTCCTCGACGGTCCTCGTTGCCGTGAGTTACTCGCAAGGTCAGACGTTCTCAGACGGGATAAAATTATCCATCGGCGTGGACCCTCCAACAAGTGGTGCTTTAACAACCGTCTGCTGCGGCGAGTAGTGCTAATGACGAGTCTGAAAACTGTGAAGATGCTTAAAGGGTGCAGTGAAAGAAGCCACTCGAAACACAAAATGTCGGCGGCGGTCCGCGCGATGCATGAAGATCGAGCGCCACGAGACAGAGGGGCAGAGAGAGACGGAAAGAGACGGAGAGAGAAAGAGTCAGAGAGAGAGAGAGAGAGAGAGAGAGAGAGAGAGAGAGAGAGAGAGGAGGAGAGAATGAGAAACCTGGTGGGACTGCGGGGGTGGCAGGAATAACGTTGCGTGGAACCGAAGCAGCTGCTTAGACAATAAGTCCCGGGGGATGGACCGACTCTTGAAGTCTCGAGACTCGAGACTCCGAGGCGAGGCTTCCTCCGGCGTGACGTGTTGTCATTTCGAAGAAGAAATGTTTGACTTTACGTTTAAGGAGGTTCGCTGTTTGATAATGGCGTTTTGGTTCTCGGAGTTGCGCCAACAACGCGAGTCCCGAAAGAGTAGAATTATATCGCAGCCCCTTCGCCTCGTGAAATTGCACAACTACGACACAGCTCGCGCGATACCAGACTACGATTCGTAACACCTAAGAACCAAAGACTGAAATTAACAATTAATTAAATATGCTCGATAACAAGACATCGAATTCTAATAAATAAAAAGATATTCCACTTTGAGTTAAAGTAATCAAGACGATTAAAAAGAGGATTCCCTTTGTATCCGACTGCTGTGTCGCGCTCGGATAAACTCGTATCCAGGCAAATCGTCCACGCATCTGGCATAACCGCAGCCTAACTCGAGCTTAGGTCGAGCATGGGCCATTGGGAGTTGGCTGGCTCGGCGAGTGCCCGCAGAGGAACAATCGGCTCGGCGATACGCGCAATGTTCCGCAGGGTTCAGACAGAGAAAGAGGAGGACAGATGTTCCTCTCCCTTATTTATCATACGTGTACGCTCGGCGAGCGTGTACGCGGGTTTCCGTGTAGCAATCGGTTTCCTGGGTACTTCGGTTCATTGTAGACCAGCCGGAGCCATTACCGGACACGCCCGATTGTATTCGAATTTTTTCGTCCGGCAGGCATCCTATCCGCTTTTCTATTCAACGCTGACATCGACGATTCGAACCGGCTGACGAAACGCCAGAGATTCGTGGTTCGATGGAGGCCTGTTGCAACACCGTTCCTGCGGATCGGGTTGCACGAGAACGACTTCGCTGCGAAACAATTCTTCGTTTCTCGTACACGGGATTTCTAACATTAGCCGAGCTGCTAACACTTCGATTTCATCAACGTTACTGTTTCAGAAAATCATTCGCACTCGAAGAGATAAAGAAGACATGTTTCATTGTTTTCGTCCAGCTTTCAATACTTTTAATTGGTTAGCTTCGGTTCCTATTTGCGTTAGATAATTTTAACGCTATTAACTGTTTCGTTTCAACATAGGTTAAGATATTCTATTATGTTTGGTATTTGCATTTGCATATATTCTTTTCGATTTTTTAATGACACGTGCATTGCCTCTTTTCAAAGAAAATATTTATACATAAAATAATTGTAGCGTGAAATCTATTATAGTAAGCTCGTCAAATGTTGCAACTCTCTGTATCACGAGCGATCGATAGCGCAGAGGTCTCGCGTCAACCCTGTCCGACCGGAATAAGAAACAGGAAGCAGAAGAAAGGCATCCGAAAAGAATGTCTCAATCGCATCTGCTCGAAACGTTCAGCCTCGGAGCTCCTCGAACACCCTTTACCATCGAACGATCATGAGAGCGTAGAGGATTGAGTCAGAGAACGATTTCCAGGAAACGTTGAACGGTGCATAGCAAATCACACGATCGATCCGCGTTAATGTTCGTCCAGTGCTCTCGGATTGCTCGTGTCGCGTGTCTCGTGCTTTCTAAGCAAGTCGATGCACGCCAGTCGTTATTCCTGCTCGGTAGGTTCAGCGTTAACAACTTGAAAATTACATAAAAATGCATCTTGCTTCCCCCGAAGCTTCAATTATCTCTCGCCGATCTCTGTCGTAATTGCGCAAATTCCATCAGCCTAGGCGATCCGAGGAAACCTGCGAGCGCAAAGGGCCGAGTGGTATCAAGATCATTCGCTTTCGTCGATCGAGGATTTCGATCCGGGTGGAAGTCGCGAAGCCTCTGGGCCCGCGAGGAATCCGTGGCAAGAAGTCGAGCGTTCGGCCGATCGCCGGGAAAAAGTGCACGATCACCGGGGCACGATCGGTCAAAAGCTGGAGCAGGTATCGGCGAAAGAAAGGGTTGACAGCGCGGAACGATCGATCGTGTCGGATCACGTCCAGCGTGCTGAATCCAATTCAGGAATAGCGAACGTGGTGAAGCGGCGTGGCGCGAGCAGTCGGCTGGTCGGCGGTGGTGTGCGCGTACGCACACGCCGATTCCTTTTTCCTCGATCTTTTTCCCCCGTCGAAGCTAGAGGGAAGCGTATACTTCCGCCACGGTTAGGCTCGTCGGACGAATGGGAGAGCCCGAGGCCAGATACCACCATCTCCGGCACGTATCCACGGCCGGCCGCTATGGCCTCATTATTTCCATTACTCCGGCCGCCGACAGATCCTACGCTTAGCCGCGTATCTTTCCCACAAAGTTCGCCTGCGTACGGAACCGCAGCAGCCTGGCCGTCTGTACTCTCTGCGCCGTGTGTACCCGGGGCTGAAATTTATTCGGAACTAGTTCCCAGGCCCTGTGGAACTCTTCTTGCGGCCGGGACGCGCCACGCCGTTCGCCAGCCTCTCCGCGTTTCTACGACTAATTGGAATGCGATTGCATTGTGCTATGGAAATTTGTTGCGACCAGAGAAACGCTTCAGAGAGCTGCATCGGCCTCCTTGCTCTCCGCGTTCCTCGGCTTTTCGATGGTCATCTCCCGCGCCTCGTTATACAGACCCGACCGCCTGAATATCTCGCCATTATTTCGTCTTATCGGCGGAAGGAGATGCGGTAATTAGTTGCAAGGTGCCACCCTCTTGCTAATTCTTTTTCTTGCCAATATCGTTCCTCTAAGATGCTGTGCTGCAGTGGTCTGGGCAATTTATTTATGTTATTGTGTCAATCATTGAAATAAGAGTACGCGAAACACTCTATTTTCACTGGTAGTTGACCTTTCGGTGATCTTATGTGACCTTTATCGTAAGCAGACTGCGGGGTTTATGCATTCATGGTGAAAATAGGCTATGGCATATAAAATTGTGAAGAGGTAAGAAGAATTTAATGATATTGTTACATCATTTTAAACTTGTCAAAATTTTTATTTAATTTCCCTTTTTTTAGAATCGTTTTGTAAAATTTTTGTCCCGCATAAAAATCCGCGGTCCAATGATCTTTGATTCGATTCGATTTAAAAGACAAATATAGATTGGCTGCAGAACCAGTCGCACCGATTGCCGATAATAAATCTTTCTTATGCAGGAATATTACGCACGTTGATAGTCCCCGCAGAATGGCGAACCTGTTAATGGACAAGATTAATTGAAGTACATAGAATCGAGCTAATGATTCTTACGTCAATCGATCGAAAAGTTGCGTACGCGCAGCGGCTCCGAACGATTGCACAGGTGATCCTGAATATTCAATTAGCTGACATGGATAGTGTAACGACACGAGACGGGAGTTAATCGATTATGTCACTTTCATTCGATCGTAATAACGTTCCATTATTAACATATAGATTTTCATACGTAATCTCGTGACATTTGAATGGGCGGGACCGCGCGCGCGATGATGAAGTACTTATAGGCGAAATTAGCATGAAAATCATCAATGGTTCGGAAGGAACAATGAACTATCGGAACAGGTATATGCATTCTTAATCCGACGCGTTTAATTATTTCTGGCCGTATACAGGTGTGCGGCCGCGTCCAAAAGTAAATTGTTAATGCGCTGTAGCTGAACTCTTGTTAAACTACCGTTAGCAAAGTTTAATCTGCCGTAATTACTACTTCCAAGTATAATCAAGTGTATTACCTTCGCCGGTTTTTGTTGTCGCGGGCAGAGCTGCCCCTCTAATAATCATCGAACACGAAAATGACCACTTAATACTTTGCTTTACGACGCACCACGGTGCCGGTACACAGTGGAATTACTCGGCGGCCATTAAAGCCGGGAGATAAGTTCGCAAATTTTATTTTAATAAACCTCCGGTCGTGAACTGGAAGTTAATACCGCGTTAAAGCCGTCGCTAGTAAAAAGTTTTCTTGTCCGCGGAGGATTAATGTTACTTTTCATACGCGATTAAGCCTGTTGCTGCTAGCGCTAATTGATAAATAGGAAAATTATTCGCACACAGGATACGATAATTCTCCCGTTCCAACGAAACGCGAGAAATCTCCCGAAGAAGCGAGGATCGTTAACGAGTCGAAAGTCCAAAGTTGATCGGCCGATCCCTTAAAACAGAGGATGTCGCTGCACACGGTATAAACACATCTCTGTTCCAACCACTTCAGAAACTCCCAATAACCCCTGACCAACACACATCCGCCACCAATTTCCCACTTCGCTGTCCACTAAACCGTTCATCCTACCTTGGCCAGCTTCTCTTCGAAACCGCCGAATCTTCGTACGAGATTTCGGACGCGGGATTCTCAGATTTCTCCGATCAGCAAGCGTAATCCTATTACAAAGACTTCGAGAAATGTCTCATGTTCCATAAAACAGATCAAAAAAGCCATTTTTATGAGAAATAATTTAATAACTATCTTCATTCCTGCATACTTATTTTTATTCTTATTTTTATACAGCAACACGATGTTAACACTAGGATTGCAGGACTCGTCAAAACGACGGGTCACTAATTTTTTAATTTGCGATTATTCAGATCGTAAACATGCATTTATAAATTATTTATTCAATACATAAATGTCTCATTGCGTAAATCTAACGTTAACAGATCGTAGAATACTATTTGGAACCACTGTACGTATAATTGATTAGCAGGTAGTCGAGCGTCAGATTCCACAAATCGACACTATATCTGATCATTTTCCCCTAATATTAACGGATTTAACTTTCACGCGGAAGATCCGTCAGTGCTGCGAGTTCCCAGCAGGTTGTAATTCCGAAGTATCCCGGCAGTATTTACGATTCAATTATAACTAGCTGGAAACCGATCTGCAGAAGGAACGCTATCCCGATCCGAGCGCCATAAACCCGTGGCTACCTGAAAACGCCGGGACGGCTGGCAACGCTGGTCCCCTCGAAAAATAATCGATTTTTCACGGGGTCAGGTGAGCTAGTAAGGCCCCGGCAGAGAAGCGATAACCGGGGTCCTAGGAGAAGAGGGTCCAACGGTGGCTGATTTAAAGTCAGCCTCGGGACTCGGGGGCCCCGGCTAACGAAGCCAGCCAGCGAATCTAACCGGGCACACCTACTGCCGGCGCGGCATGTTTACGCATTAATGCCGGCAATAAAATCAGGCTAATAACGATAATCTGAAATTCATAAAGGTGGCCGAGCTAGCTCGTAAGTTCCGCAAGATACGGCCGGCTCCCGTGCAGCCGGACACGCTTCGGGAACGAGTCTCGGTGACGCTATCGGAAGCTGCCGGTAACGTTGTATTAAGGCTCATTAGAGGACCATGGGAGCGTCTTAGCTGGCCAGGCCGATAGATAATCAAAGGGAACGTATCTGGCTGCGAGAATGTCGGGGAAACGGAAGCCGACGCTGGAACGTCGATCCTAAATTCGGCGGCCAGGCGGGAACCGGGCCAACAATTAGTTACACTCGTGGTGAGGACAGACATTTTCATTCGGATGACGGATAAAGATAATGAATAAGGAATCAAATTTTATTCGAATGAGAATTCGTTCGGATAAGATTTTATTCGAATAAGAACAATTATTTGAATCAAAATGATAGAATCGAAGTGCTGTTTAATAATTCATCGATTTATTGCGTTCATAACACTTCTTCCAATAAAGAATTTTTCGAATTGTTTGAATAAAAAATTATTCGAATAAAGAATTATTCAAATAAATATATAGAATAGGCACAGAATAATAATATAGGAATAAATATATAGACAAGTGTTAGGATCGAATGGACGACTGCTCGTGTCCTTCTCATACGGCAATCGAGTCCAAGAAATCGCAATGGCGTCACAGAATTCTGCAGCTCCAAGGGAAATTACTGCAGTCGCAATTTTAAAAAATATATGCAACTTGAAACACTGTCAATACTAAGCATCACTGATCAGAACTCGAAACGACAATCTCTAGAAAGCGAAAACACGTGACTTGCGGCGTTCTTGCAGCCGCAGAATTAACGAGACAGAATCTCGGTCAACTGTCGCAGCGTTGCAACATCGACAGGCATTGCTGATACACAAAGATCAGGATTGATGGGCCAATTGAATCCCTATCAATCATCCTCGATTGGATCCATTTGTGATAAGTTAATATTGACGGAAGGGATGTTTCCGCGAGTTTCATCGGCGAAGACAGATCGGCTCGCAAGTCGGATCGGAGAAAAAGCGAGAAACGTCGCGGGGACTGCCTTTTACGGTACGATTCAATGGGGATGGGCAATGAATTCCAGCTTTGATGGGGAGCTGTTCTAACGATCTCTGGGTTAGTCGCGACGGCGAATTGAAACGATCTGGTCGAACAGATTGCAGGCGGTTTACACGTACGGTCTCCGTGAAAAACTAAACGTCTCTTATTAGCGCATCTCTTGATGCATTTTGTCGTGCATTTTGTCGTGCATTTTGTCGTGCAGTTGTCGCTCGCTTGTTTACAGAGCTTATCGACAACAGCCAGACTAGAAATCACGGATTGATACACCGAATAGGTGGCAACAATTGCACGCTGATTACACTAGCGTCCAGTGTAAATAATAAATTGTACAAATTAGCTTTAAAGAATAAAATATTCCGCGAATGTGAAGGAGGGAGGGGCCGGACTAGGTTCCAGGTGGCCGTAACAGTATCGATACGCTATTCGTCGAAATGTGCTAGGTATGCAGATACTTGTAGACAGTAGTGTCCGGCAATAAGAGAGACCAGGTAAGATCTAAGAGGCTCGTAAAAACCGAGCGGATACGCAGCGTCGATCGGATCATCGTCGCGTAAAAATAACACGGAGATCAATTCGTAAGCCCGGCCGTATAATTCCGTTTTATGCGACGTCGAATAAAGCCAACCGTGTTCCTGACCGTGTGTGCCGTGTTATCGACGCGGACGCCTGAGATATAGGAATCATTCTTCCGTGACTCTTTATGGAAATAGCGGAGTGCCGACCGAATATATGATTGCCAGGGCGCCGCAGGAATATTCGCCGCTTCGTGCTCGTCAATCCGAGCGATGTTTCTTGAAAAACTGTTGGAAACAGTCGCCAACTGTTCAGGAAGTATGTTCCCTGGGTATATGCTCTGTTCCCTCGATACACTGATTAGGAAAAATATTCAGAAACGACACTGGCGGATAGGAATCCTGGCTCGCGAACGCCACTGTATAATATACCCGATCCTCAATTGTGATCGAACAGGCATAATCGTTCTTTCACCCGAATCAAATCCTTTCTTCAAATCGAGCAAATAAATAATAATTATCTTTGCATTAGGCAAAACTGCGAACTTATTAAAAATAGTTAAAAATCGACGAAAATACTGCTCAGCTCCCGTCTTGTAATTCGTGCAGATCATTTTTATAAATAATGATTTTTATAGTGGAAGAAATTTTGTTCAGTATTCAATGTTTTCAAAATAAACTGTGCGAAAGTTGCACGAAGATTTGCAGTCTAGCAACTAGTGTCTCTTTCACATAATTTTATGAAGGTGCAACTGGGGAGAAATTTTATTTAGGAGGACATGTTTCGGCATGCTTCTTCCAAGGATTTTTAACAGATCCATGGAGACCCTGTGCATGATTCAGCGGACGTATTCAGAACGGCCGTCCGATGCTGAAGCACGCTTCGCTGTTGACTGGGCGACGCATGTGCGCGGATAGTTCGGTGAAAAATGACGACGTTCCCGGGGAATTTTCATTCAGGGGATTTATGCGAGTGCTCGCGGCCTTGCCCTGTCCTTACGACCCTCCGCGGAATAAAATATCTCTGCTTTCGAGAAATCTGTAGCGCGATGTATCGCCCGCTGCGGAGCTCGTTGAATCCTGGATGATGCATGGACACCTGGCTCGGGGACAGAGTTCGTCCATCGTGTATCTCCGGTGCATCGATCAACGAGCTGCTAGATCGTGGATTAAGTCGTACGTGATGCGGACTAACAATGTCGGTCAAAGGAAAAAAAAGATCCTATCGTTTAACTATTGTCGTGCCAACTTTAACTGCAATTATCTTCATTTCTTCCTACGTGTAACATCGCTCGAGATTAAAAGATACACGTGACGAAAAATTGACAGGTGGCCTAAAACCAAAATTATGAAAAATATATAATAATAATTATCATATATTCTATTATATTAATTATTATTATTACGTATTAATTATTATTATGTATTGTTAATTGTTATGAAACAATATACATTAGTCGCGTTTCATACGAACGTAGAAGTTAATCTTTCTGAAAGAATGCCGCCGAATGTAACGAGCGGCCTACTTTCTATGGGAAGACACCCTAACCGCAGGATACTCCAAAGTGGTATGCTCGAACGAGAAAATGAATCTTCTTTGATGTGCGGTATCCTGTATTATCACCTGACCCCAATAGGCTTAATAAGGATTTCAGTCGATATCCCGTCCATCAAATCCGTTACCAGAATGCTTTGAACCATACTTCCGGTCAGAGCTAGCCTCAATTCACAGAAGCAACGCTTCACAGATGATAGGTCAAACTGCCTATCCCGGAACTAATGGAGTAAACCCAATTGGCTTTAAACCAGTAGGCCACCTGGTAGTAGGTCAGCGTTCGAACGAGATGAAGAAGAAGAAGATGTAATTCTACCCGATGTCTAAGTGATTACGAAGAAACTTACGACGCGGTATGTTTTGCGCAGGCCTTTACTCCTCGGACGTGCATGGCGAAGAGATAAGTCTTACATATCGAGTCTGTGAAAAAAGGTAAAAGATATCAATGTCCCAAGAAACCCAAACTGGGCATGCTTTTAATTTTTCTTTTATTATTACGCAGAGGCGGAATTCTTTTTCCTGTATTTTCCAGTAGATTGTAAAAGAGAACATGGTTTAGTTTTCGAGCGTGTAGATACTTTTAACCCTTTGCAGTCGTATGTCTACTCTCAGCTCCGAAAATTATTTATTTATTTTTTTATATAAAATTAAAACATATTATTGTGTTACATGCATAAAACTTTCAAAAAGATTTCATAAATTTATATTATGTATTAAATAATTGATAATTATGATCGAGATCCTGTTATCTGTAGACAAATCTACGATACGAGACATGGTATCTCAATACGCGTTATCATTTTTACCGATTCGAAATTTCCAAAAGTATCAGCTTGGCCGATCGATTGTCCACCGGCCGATCAAGCCGAGGCTCCGCATCCTGCAGACCTTTAAATACACGATTTATGGCGAACCGGATCACAGTCTCGGCCGGTTCATTCGATTCACCGATTTGTCAACGCGAGACTGGTAGGAACGCGTGCGTGCGGCCACCGTCCCGTTCGCACTCGCAATTCGATTCTCCTCGAGGAAAGTTCCACCGGCGGCGGATTCCCTCCGCAAATGTTTGCGTCGGATAGCTTCGTGGTAAAATCGATTAAGCCTTCTATTAGCGAACCACCGACCGTTCAGAATCGAGAGTCTCGCCCTGATACCTCGTCTTTAAACTCTTCCTTTTTTCCTCACCGTGTTTCTCTAAATAAATTATCCACCGCTGTTACGTTGTGACTCCTGTATTCGCAACGACGTGATTTTGCACGAATCTGTACACCACTGGCCGTGAGTGTGTGGACATTTAACTATTTTTAATGAACAAGTGATATACGATAGATATTTCGGATGTATACAGGGTGTGCCAAAAGTAAGGGGTTCCTGAGGTCATTTCAAGCAACTTTTTCCTTAGCGAGAATGATTTCATCATTTAGGTCGTTTAAGTAATTAATAGCTTGAAGAATTTATGGAAATCATTTATTAATTTCATTATTTATACAATGGCAAAATTGACAGAATATCAAAATCACACCCCATGAAAATCTTCCCAGTGTCAGCAAATCTAAAACAAAAATGTCGATTCACTCGATGGAGGTTCGGTGCTAAGGCCAAGATCGTAGAAGTCGCTTAACGTTCAGCGTTTGAAAATCGATCGAACGAAGTCGCGATACGATGGAAATTACGGTCGGATGTTTCGCGCAATTATTTCTGAGGAGTGTCCGAGACTTAATGGGATTTCTGTCGGTGCGCCGGTGTCAATTCCGGAACCGCGAGATCGTTTCGGTGCAGGGGAACGTATCCCCTTTCCCGTTTCTTTGCCCGGCGTCCTCTCTATAGACCTCCCGTTGAATAATGCATGGGGAGAAAGGTCCGGTCGGGTTGTAATTCATTTATCAAAGCAATAAGTCAAAATATGATTCCACGGATTATTAATAGCCCCCGTGTTTCTGGTGTGCCGATACGCGTATACGCGGAGAGACACGGTGCCGGGCTCTCGCGCAGGGAGCTAACGGAGATGAAACGCCGCGAGACTTTCCGCCGCCTCGGTACGCTTCAATTTTTTATGCCCCGTACGTGACTTAATTACGAAAAATTGATGGTCTTCCGCGTGCCGAGAAACGCGAGAGCGCATGCACTCGCTGCCCCGGTTACTTCGGGGCCATATCGCGGATTAATATCTGATAATGTTTCGCCCCGTTGATTGATGACCCGCCCGGACATCGCGCCGTACACCTTGTTAATTTAAGCACAATTATCGGCGCATTGGTACCGTGCGTGCTGCAACTTCTCGCTCGGTCTCCCCCGTTTTTGCCGAATTTCTTTCGCGATGATTTAAAGCGAAATAATTCTGCTTCGCTTTTTAATTACAGACGCCTGTAATGCCGCGTTGAAATCGCTTCCGCCGCACCGGGAACACGTATTTTTTCACAAATTTTTAGGGAACGAGTATTACAGTGCGTACAGCTGCAACGTAGAATTTATTTCATTGTAAATCTGCGCGTCTGACATCGCGGCAATAATTTCCGAAGACCGTTCTCAACGTAATCTGTTATATCGATTTTGATTAAGAACGCTTACCGTGACTGGGTAGGCGTTCGTGGCAAGTGTTCAATTATAGAAACTGTGATCTAACTCGATGCAATAATCGCGAAAACGTTTAAATATTCAGCACGGTTGAGAGCCCGCGGCGGTGTTGCGCGCTCCGCTTTATTATTTCTAGGAAACTAGTTACGTTATTACTTCTCCGCGAGCAAATCCAGGGATTTCGCGATTTCCCAGGCGCAAATTAATTCGCTCGAAACGTACACAGGGGAGGAAAAAATCCGGTCCACGCGGCGAGCGTAATCAATAATTTCTGCCGCACCCGGACATTTTTATCAGCGGGAATAATTCACGCGCGGCCGGCGCCGCGACGCGTATTCGCGCGAACGTCGACGACTCGATACTCTAACGCTCGCGCGGAGAACTATTGAATTTATCGCGTCGCGACCGGTGGGGGGCCGCGCAAGAAAAATGAACCCTTAAGCGTCCCGCAATCGTACGCGTTTTTATTCCCGTTTATCAACGTTTCGCGAACGATTCGTCATCCGGTGACAAGCACGCCGTTCGCTTATCCACTCGGCAACATCGAAAATATGCGCGCTGTTCCCGATGCCGAGACGTCGCGCCGGGACGCTCCTTGTCACGTTTCAATGGGTTAATTGCACGGTACAACGGTGTCCTCGCAAAAACGCGCCAGGTATTTAACCACCGGGCCGTGGGACGGCTGCAATGATTATCTCGCGTGTATCGAGCCGCTGGATTATCGGGGTCGATTCTGTATCCATTACGGGGTATTAGGAGGTTTAATAGAAATGACGGCAAACTGGAAACTCTTCCAAAGTAAATGAAAAGTTTCCTACCCGATAAAACCGTGCAACGTAACGGCCATTTTCGTGCTTCAATTTTTAGTAAATCCTGTTTCGCAGGATTAGTTCCCTGTCATGCAATTTATTTGTTCTTGTTACAAAAATTAATAAATATATAGTCCTAGGAAAGTAATAAATTCTCCAAATATCGTACAATTAGTTTTCAATTTATTTACGTATTTACAAAATATAAATTAGAATATTAATAGATCGATTCTGGACAAAAATATATACATATTTTATTAAATGAAAAAGACATTATCTTACATTTACTAATCTTTTAGGAAAATGATCAATCACTGTATAACGGGTCGCTAAGCTAGCACAGAAGTTTGGCTATCCATCGAATAGCGGGAAATGGTTAATCAGGAATCACCCCTATTAAAATGATCTCTCCTCGCCCCCGGGATCAACTCCCAAGGCGTCGATAAACGGCGTCGCGCATCGGTTTCGGGATTAGCGCGAAGATGAATCATTAAACGGAACGGTCCACGCGGCGAGCTGTTTCGCGATCGATCGGACACGAACAAAGCGTCCGCGCCTCTTTGTTCGTTGCTCGATTAAGGCTGCCTCGGTAGTGAAAAGGGCCACGGAATTTTTTATCGCGTCGGATCGCCGGTT
The DNA here is from genome assembly GCA_028455555.1 of Augochlorella aurata. Classification (NCBI taxonomy): domain Eukaryota; kingdom Metazoa; phylum Arthropoda; class Insecta; order Hymenoptera; family Halictidae; genus Augochlorella; species Augochlorella aurata. The sequence continues at coordinate 13,338,887 of CM052149.1, forward strand.
GGCGGCCTCTTGGTGCCGCGAGATGCCAGCCTAGCCTCTTAGACGATCTCCGAGTCATCAATAACGCTCCGGCCATTCTCTTTCGGCCGGGGTAGACGAACGCGCGAAAGGGTCCGCTGGAACGTGGAGGAGAAAACAGGGGCTGCAGCGAAAGGGGTAGAGAGACAGTTTTTTCGAGGAAAGAATGGGGCGGTTTGATCGCCGGGCATTATCTTCCTAAATTGCCCTGGCACACCAATATCCGCATAAAGGCTGCGACCACCCTAACCTTTCTCGGCGTCCAATGTCCTATACGCGAACCCTTGGAAAACCTGGTACCCCGTACCCCCGGCGTTATTATTATTATGAACGACGCTCGCGAGCGCTACCGAAGGGTCTCGTTTCGGCTCCCAGGCGCGTCCCGTCGTCTAGAAACCTCCCCGACCCCCGAAACGACGTCTTTACACTTTTATTAGACTCGCCGGCGACCGTTTTACGACCATAGATTGCATTATCCTGTAATTGTTTTCCTTTACGAGGGCTACATTATCGTAAACTTCGAGATCTGTGTAATCGAAGCGGTTGATAATGTCCCGGTGTTGTAAAGTTATATCGCCAACAGATATTTTCAAGCCCCGTGCTTGTCTCCAGGGTGTTCGATTTTTAGGGTCGGCCGTTAATCCCTAGGAATTTCTCCTGTAACAATAATTTAATAATATCGTGGAATTTTTAAAGTCGGTCGGCTTCAACCCTTCAATTTCACGGTCAATGCGAAGTTTGTATTATCATCTGCGAACCGTAAAAGCTACCGCGCGATCAATTTCATACGGTATGAACTTTATTTTATTTTCCTTTTCTGATCTCTATTCGGAGCATAAGCAGTGATAATGTTATCATAAAACATATTAGTTCCGCCGTATACTCCAACGCGAAGTAAAAATTTCATGGTAGTTCTTAAGGGTTGTATTTTATAATACCGCAGCCGAGTAGTAAAATCCGTATTGATCCATCTTTACGACGGTATAAAAATCTTCAAGTATAACCCGAACAGCTCTTGTCCGAGAGTGTGTCATTTTTCTTTTCAGGCTAGTCCATTAATCGCAGTTAGCCTCTTCGAAACGAAATTGGAGATGCGAGGCGGACGGAAATAATCGATCTGAAATTTTTTACCTTGAAAACTATTCGAACCGTAAGAATTCTTGTTCGAGAGATTACGTTCGAGAAAAACAATAGATGAGAGGAAGTATCGCTGCGCGATCTCGCTAAGAAATCGCGAGCGAGTGGCGCAAACCGCTTCCAGCATTAAAGTCTAATCACGAGCGGGCTCTTCCGCCAACATTGTTGCCGCCACGCACCAGAACTGCGATTTAACCAGTCCGCGTAGCAGTCGTCGCATCAATAACAATCTTCTCTTTTTCTGCTTGCAGGTAAGAGCCAGAACATCAAGGATGATGACTCGCGCTGCGAAACGCGGGCCACGGTGAGTGCAGCTCCGTTCGATCATCCGGACGATGATGTATAACCGACAGTTCGTTAGCGATTACGAGGATCTATTCTTAACGAACGGTACTCGAGCTGCTAGAGAGCCAGCGCTGGAAGGGGTTAAAACCCTGTCAGCAGTTTTCCACGATCCCATTCCGTCGTTTAATATTCGCGTCCCGCGCGATAAGGATCCTCGCGAATCACTCGCGCGAGAGCCAACGGGATTCCGCGAATTCGCCGGATTCTTTCCGGATTCGCAGAGCCAGATGCTGCGCGCGATCCCAAATCCCCTTTTTGATAGATGGCGCGAACCGTCCGTCGTCTATTTCATTTCTCGTATTCGACGGGAATTCGCGCCACCCTCCCTCGCTAAATCATCGACGCTCCGGACAACCTAATGTCTTTCTGCTTAAATGATATATTCGTTGCGGACCGGAGGGATCAGCTCGAATCGATGGCCCTGGATACAGCCGGCTAAACTTGCCCAGACTCGACTAATTGGACGGATAATTTTGACTTATGCAATTCCGAGAATGCTCGCCGAGTTCCGCCGCCGAACTTCGGTAAGTGTGAAAAGGCCAGGAACTTGTTCCGATGAGTTATCGTCCCGACATTCACCCCGGCGCGGTTCCAACAGCCCTCTGATCCGATCTATCTTCCCCTCGCAGGTCATTTTTATCAGTATTATTCGTTTGGCGATGCGGAGACATTGTTGCCACATTTTCGTGTTAATGGCAACGCGACATACTTTCGAAATGCTTCCATAATACAGCAGAAAAATTGCCTTCCTTTTTACCACGTCAATCAAAATCATCAACAGCGTCGCAGAATGATGCGGCGAACTTTTCTGCGAACCAGATACTCTTGCCATAAAGTTCGTTATCAGCCACTCGAAGAACTCGATAGCCGAGTCTCGGCAGACCCGACGAGATCTCGAGTTTCCCCCGTAAGAAGTCGGTCCGCAGGATGCGTCGTTAAGGACGTTCAGCGAACAACATCCGAGAAGATGATTTCTAAATCACGGATGTCATTAAGCCTGGCATATCCGAGCGATCCGGCTATCCCGGGATCTAGCGCCGCGTCGTTGTACAAATTGAACGCGCGATAAACCCGCGAAACGGCGACGAAACGTCCTCGGCAGGCTCCGGAGTCCTCTCGAGCGTTGTAACAGCGCGAGCGTCGTCGATGGAGCGGATAATGAACGGGGATCCTTCGAGAAACCGCCTTTGCAGCCGGCGAACGATAATTAGGGTAAAAACGGGACGGTTTACTGGCTGGTGGTGCGGGCACGGCCGTGTGCCCGGAGATTACTGTTGTTAGGGCGACATCAAGGGATGCGAGCTCGCCTCGGACCATCTTCGTGCGAGCTACATAAATAACGCTAAGTCGGTCCCCATAGCTGCTGACTCCGAGTTCTTCTTTTTCTTGCGTACGAACGACCCCGGGGCCCTCGGGGATGGTAAACACCGGCCCGTAAAACGAAGAAAACCCGGAGTGCACGGGGTTGTTGGACCGTTTCGAGAAACTACTTCGTTTAAGAGCCGTTCTTTCGCCGCGAACACGGCCTGGTCACGCGAACCTTACGGACAGGCTTCTGTTCCCTGCCAATATGGCCAAAGGAATTTGCATTCTTACAGAGAGGGAAATAATCTTCGGCTGGCAGGCGAACCGATCCGCTGCCCCGCAGACGATAGCTCTTGGTGAAATGTCGCGTGCTCGATCTTCGAGGATGATCGATGGACAGTTTGCTGGCCCTTGCTCCTGCTGGTGAAACTCCGTTTTTTAATTATCTGGCATTATCTGCTCGTTGCCGAGGGAAACTCCTTGCGCGAATATCTCTCGACGCCGAGGAAATTTCAAGCATCGTTCGAGTGGATTAGAATCGTCGTGGCGTCGTAACCCTATAAGCACTCCGCGTCTTTAAGACGTTTAAAATATCTCCAATTTGGGACGTCTTCAAGACGTCTTTGAACGTCTTTAAATATTAAAGAAAGTTATTTTTAATTACTGGCAATATCATGCTTGAAAATATTTTAATACAGAATATACTCCCGAAGGAAGTTGTTAGATTAAATGTTGTCATTGCAAAAATACTTAAATAGCTACACTCAAATTACATTAACTTAAATTATATAACTGAAATTATACCAACACTTGAATTAAATACCTACTTCGACAACTGGCATATTAAACTAAATAATTTCAAGCACAATAATCATCGTATCACCGGTAAGAAATATCAACCAATCTCTTGGCACCTGTCCAAAATAAATCCTGACGAGCTGGACAACGTTTAAAGCCAGGAAATTTTTTGAAGCAACTGTATACGCGCAGACGGGAAGAAATAAAACGCAGAGGAAATCTGGAAAGAGGTAGGATGTGCGGGGATGCCGAAAAAGTGGGCGGAAAGAGAAAAAGGTATAAGAAGAGTGATTCAGGGGGTTGCAAAAGGATGTGCGAGAGAGTAAGAACGAGAATGAAGACGACAGAGAGAGAGAGAGAGAGAGAGAGAGAGAGAGAGAGAGAGAGAGAGAAATGGCTAGAAAGTGGAAAAGAAAAGAAAAGAAGAGCGAATGAAACGGTGTCGAAGCGTTTCAACCGAGTGAGAAAGAAAGGGTGAAAGTAGAAAAGAAAAGGACCGAGGGGCGAGGAGCGAATAGAGAGAACTTTGTCGACAACTATCGCTGGCTCGAACGCCTCGAGGCACCAGGGAAATATGCGCTGTGATCGAGTCGTGTATCAGCACGGGAATCAGGACAGAGACCCGAGGAATCGATTCTCCTGGAACAAATCATGGACCCTGTTCCTTTTTTTCAATCCGACCCTAACACTTCGGGTCTCGGAGAATCATCCTAAACGGTGTAATCGATGTCGTCCAGTTGATTCCGTCGATATATTCTCCACCTACGTCCGGGTACAAGATTGCTCGTAAAAAGTTTAGCAACGTTGGGAATATAGAAAAAAGGGACAAAGGGCAGTGGAATAAGCGTCGAGGACAAGCGCCGTTATCCAGAATGGGATTGCACGGTCAATATCCCGGTCAATAATGGATATTACGCTCGCATTATCTGACCAATACGCCGAATATCAGCGAGATTCAATATTCGATAAATTCACGGGGCTTATTAACATTGTAAATGGGCGGTCGTGTAAATACCGAACGCTTGCCGCGCCGATACGTTAAATCCCTCTTTAAAACGTTCCGGAAATTGCGCGTTTCAGCCGGCGGAGTCGTGCGCGATCGATGCAATTGTGTCTTTCATGGAAAAGGTATAGCAACAACGGATAAAAGAGGGAAAGAAAGGGAGAGGGTGAGGGGTGGGGAGGGAAATGTATGGTGGTTTCGCACGCGTTACAGACCGGCGCGGACTCATTAAGACTTTAACGGCCGGATTAAACAAACGCTCGCCGAAGCGGATTACAGGCTCGCGAGATGTAAACGAGTCTCGCCGCGAATCTACTGCCGCACCGCGAGTAATTGCGAATTAGTTTTCTCGAACGAATTCCTTGGCAGATAAGTCTCGTTTACACGCGAGATAACCATTATTAATTTCCTGTCCCGCGGGTGATAGCGGCCGGGATCCTCCTCACCATAGGAGCCGCGACGTCGTTTTGGGTCCCGGTTTGCGGCGCGCCCGCTTCATTCGATATCAAACGAAACGGTTGTAAAGCATCCTCCATTAAACCCTGTCTGTCCGGTATCGATGGCGTTTTCGAGTTCAATTTCCTGGCCGAACCGCTCTTTTCCTGTCTGCCGATCTTCCGAACCGGGATTACGATCGGCTAGCGGTCCTCGGCTCTGCTTTAATGGCGGCTCGCTCGCTTCGATGCCATCCTCCCCGAATACTTTCTGCCAGAAAACTCTGCATTCTCGGAGCTAACGAAGTTTTATTAGATGTTACGGCGTGTTCTTTATTGCCGGTTAGTCACCGTCCCGACAGTTATGCCGAATGATCGCTTCGCGGTCTCGGAGAGTTGCGAATGGAAGTCCGAAGGCGGAGCTTTTTAGCTTTCAATTTATTGGTAGAAGATCGAGTTGATAGCGATGAGAAGGACTTCGAGTTTAGCGAGCATTTAGTGCGCATTCTTTACACGTTGCGTGCCGAGCTGTTTTTACTCAACTCTTCGCTCCGGCCATTTGATATTCTACGTGATTATTAATTATCGTATATAATATATAACAATGCAACAAATTTATTGCGACTCATTCTTCTGGTGGAAATTAATTCTTGAGCGTGTTAATTTTTACAAAATAATTGATAAAGATTAAGGTTTGGAATAAATATATCTTTATCTGATGTAATTAAAATATAATTAAAATAGCTAATAATTTATAGCTTCGATATTACAGCACAATAGTTAATCGTGCACACTCGCGTGCGTCTTGATACCTTTGTTTCGAAGAAATATCGGTAGTCACAAGTTTAATGAACAAAGGGGACAGCATCGAACACCGAACAAGTTTTTCGTTGGCCGTGGTTTCTCGTTTCGTCTATCTCGCTGCTCGGCGAGAGACAACGCCAGAACTTCTGCGAATCTTATTATCGGTATTATTAAAAGTTCCGGAAACTCGTATTCCGGCGAGCGTATTTCATCCGTCCGCGTACCATTACACCATAATGCCCCATAAATTGACCAAACGGGGGGTCGCTTCTAACGAGTTGCGCTGGAATTCACGAGGACCCCGGCTGACCTTACGAATAAAATCGCCAGATGAAAAAACCTCGAAAGGAACGTACCATAGGAATGCAGAAAATTCATTTCAAAGCACTAACCTGTTGATCGCGTGCAACGATACGTCGTCAATTTTATTATTGTTCGCGTCTAAATTGTGAGTTGGGACAGCGTTAACCCTATGACGCTTCAGGTGATACAAAGTTTGAGGTTTCAAAAAAACGGAAAGTGCTATTAAAAGAGTTATAAATGTTATGTCGTCTCTTCAAGGTATATTAGTTTATACGGTGCTGTTAAATAATACATTTAGGTGCTTGCAAAAATAAAATGTAGAAAATTCTGGCTCACCCTTAAGCATGCTATAGGGAGTGAAGAAATATTTGCGCCAACCAACATTATAATTTCTCAATTTCAAGAGAAACTTTCACCAAATTGAAAAATGTATTTCCAAGTTAACATTGCGGCTGAACAAATATTATTATCATGCATCTATGACCACCGTATCATTCCACGAACACTGAAGAATCGCTGAAAAATCGCCGTAGAATCGATCGGTGCATACGTTGCACCGTAACCTGGCCAAAGAGCTTCGCTTCTAACGAGTTCCATTGGAATTCACGAGGATTATGGCTGACCCGGGCGACCGACCGGAACTTTCAAATAAAATTACGCTCGGGGGATGGATGAATCGCGACGAGACGAAGAAAGCCGAAGAAGAGGAACGCGCCCGGCGACGTGTAGGGCGAGCGAAGAAGTTCAGAGGGGAATCCATCGATCGCGGCTCATCGATCATCGTCCATTGTTGACAGGGCGACAATCGACGCCAATCGCACCTAGCGACTCGTACACGCTACGCGAGATCGTTCCCGAACAACGGAACGATGTTACGTGCAACAGGAAGTAAGCGAACTTTCTCGATCGGAATAAACGTCGTCTTGTCAGGAGTAGTTTACTACCTACCTACAGGGTGTCCCATTTCACTTTAGTCGAACACCTTAAACATTCCATTTGTTATCGATAGCAGGAAACGTCAATACACCTAATAGGAAATGTCGCATTGATGTGCGCGAAGAATTTTTTCCGGGATCGCGTTTTTTATGATTTCATGGCCAGCCATGCTTCTTTTACTGGACTGTATATTTTTCTTGCCAAAACTGGACTGTGTACTGGAATCCAGTTTCTTCTTCTTAAGCAGCTTCTTAAAAGCTGCTATGACACTTTCGGAATCTAAGAAAATTATGAATTTATTATCAGCTAATTTTCTCACGTATTTTAAGGCCCTTAAAGCTTGCCTCTTCCATTCTCACATTCCGAATCGAACCGTTTCGACTTCGCGTGATCTTCGTAGACACTGATGTAAACCTGTTACGAGCTGATTTAAATCCATAAAAATACATTCGCGATAAGAGATCGAGGAAACCGTGGCATCTCGAGAGCCGGTTCATCGATATCCGGCGTTCCATAGATTATGTATGGCCGATGCGAGCGTCAACACGGTCGTTCGATGGTCGCCCACTCACTGAACAAGCACGCGGAATTCCCGCGAAAAGGTTCGTCCGTTCGGCTGCCTCGGCCACGGCGAAATCCTGGCGCATCCGTCTCGGAGGACCGGCGCGGCGCCGGGAACAATGCGACGATCACGCATCAATTTGCCAGTGCAGTCAGTTCGAATAACTGGCCCTACGCCGCGGGGAGAAGCTGCCAACTAATCCAGTATTGTGTGTCGGCCAGCATGACGCGATTATCGCGTTATACGTTTGCTTCGCGGGGAAATGGCGCCGCGTAAAAGCGTCGTTCATTCTTGGAATACTAGGAGCGACCGCCAGGAAGTCGATAGGAAACCATCGTCGGTCTAGAACTCTGCGATTTCGGTGTCGATGGTTTTGGTCGCCGACTGGAACCGCGTCGTACAATTACGGAGGCTCATTTTTATGGAATCCCTGTATCGTGCAATCGATGGAGGAAATTGTAATTTTGCGTAAAAACCCGCAGTCCAACTGCTACAAAATCGCACACCTTCGAGACCGGCATCCAATTTGGGTGCACCGGTTTCCAAAACGGTTTCTGTCATTCCGCCGAGAGGAGCGCAATTTCGTCGCGTTAAGCGTCAAGAATTAATCTGGTCGTATCAGGGCTGGAGCAATAAGTCGGACAGGTCGTCTGCAGCATGGAAAGACGGTCCTCGAGGACGCGGCGAAATTTCCAGGGGAAGGATGCTCGAGATGGAAGTGGACGCGTATATTAGCCGGCGGCGCGCGGCTCTGCGAACGGTTGTGTACGTGTCGGCCGATATAGGCCCCGGGCAATTCGGGTGGAGCAATTAGGGTAGGAGGCAGTCGGCTTAACGAGATTAAGAGGAAGGAAACGGCGAGGCGGCAGAAGACGCTCGTCGCGAGCGGCGTCATTCGAGTCGACGCGGCTGCTTGATTGCCCGAGGAACGAAATTTACGAAGTGCAGCGCTCCGGAGCGGGTTCGGGGAGCGTTGACGAGCGAAGCGGACGGCACTCGAGGTGCATCGGCCCGCGAGACCCGTCTCTCTCTCCTCTCCGAGGAGAGAGACAACGTCGAGGAGGACGGTGTCAATGGTCGCGAAGCGAGAGATGGGCGCCGTGTACAGGTAATGTATTAATGGGATGCAGGAGCAGCCGGGTTACCCGAGTAAGTGTCATTAATCTTTTGCTGGCGCCTCGCGCGAACCGTCATGGCTACCATCCGACGCGACCAGGCGCACGCCCATAGGTGCCACGGAAGACGCCCGACAAAAGTCTCCGCTCTCTACCTTCTGCGTCTTACGATCCGAACTTTTCGCCGGTAATTAATGACGGCTCTGGGAACAACGGTGCATGCAAACGGACCCCTTCAGCGTATATTAAATGCGCCGGCCGGCGACCTTACCGCCTGCGGTTCGAATTATTCGCGCTTATGGTGCCGCGTCGAGGTCCTGGTAGCTCTCCGAAGAACCGAATGCTGATTTCGATGGACAACGACTCTGGATATTTCCGTGCGATTTTGATACTCGTTGATGCTTGTTTCTCTTGTCTGCTTTATGCGTTTCGACGTGTCAATCGAACACAATTTAATTGACGATGCTCTCATTTCAAATACTACTTTACCTAGCAGATGTTCGACCGTAGGACAGAACATTCTTCGAGGAAAGGAGGCTCTATACCAATGGGTCTTAAAGGATAACCAACCAATGATTGGTTATCAGAGAGGCAGAACTAAATCACCGATCTTTTGTTTCGGAGATCCGAACGGAGAAGGGTATCCGGATGTTTAAATGAAAATGCCCGCGAACTTGAGGCGGTCTTTCCGACCGGGTAAGCAATTCCGTGGCCTAAATCCCGCTTAAGTGGCCACCGTCTCGGTAAAATATTGAGCGGCTTGCAGCTTCGCCGGCTGAGAGATTAACCCGTCGATTTAATCCGCGAGTCTTCGAGAGGTCGCGATTAATATGAAATATCTCCGGTGTAATATTAAGAAAGTTGCACTCTCGCAGGCTAGGCCGTTCCGTGTGTCCATGGCGATTGAACGCGTACCACTCGGATAAAGTTAACAATGGGCGACGGCGCGGCGGCGGCGGCGGCTACACGTTGCAGTTATTACGTCCGCGCACTTACACCGGCATCTCGATACCGTTATCTTTCATTCGACGGTGCCCGGAGATAGCTCGAATTGATAGCGGCGATCAAGGGGAGAAAGTGCACCGCCATCTGCGACGTTATCCTTCTAAGTCACCGCCGACTAAATACGGGCCACGAACTTTTGCCATTTCGACGATCCTTCGGGATTTAATAAAGGCCGCTAGTTGCCCCCGCAGGATGCCAGGCTGTCGCGATCGCTTCGGCAGCCACCCTAATTTCCGCCATTTTCCTCTTATGGGACAGGGAATTCCGAAGTTGCTCGGCCAGATTATCGCATTTTCTAGTTTCGAGCAAGATTTTTGGATGCTCTATATGTACAGGGTGTTTCAGATTTAAACCGACAAACTTTAGGTATGAATTTAGAACCGCGAAACAAATTTTTCCTCTGGAAGTACGCTCGCAAATATTATTATTACTAGATTTATTATTGCTAAAGTTTTAGCAATAGTAAATATTACATATGCTGTTCCTTTAGGTAAATTGATGCAATGTAATTTTAAAGTCCGGGTTTATAATTTCCTGGCGAATCTACACGATTCTTACCGTGTTGTAATAATTTAATTATAATATCGCGATACGCATTTATTTGTTATCAACAACTGCTTTAGAACGTAGCCAAACAAGGTAGCAGATGAACAGGGCAGCCAATGTACGAAATTGCATTAACAATGAATTGTTTGCATCATTGAAGACGAATAACGAGCATTACTGAAATTAATATTTGTGTTGGAGAAATAGCGTGTATTTGTTTGAAATATAATTTGAACAATTTTCAAATAACCACCCTCCCTTCTCAGGCAAATACGCCGATGGAAAATGGCTGATACTAAATATACCTTCCAAAACCTATTCGAACATGCGCTGCTCTTTACGCGTGCTCTCTGAATACAATTGCACGAAATCCACCGTGCGATAAAGCGAAAAATTAAAATTTCTTCGAAAGGGTTCGGCGCAGAAAAGTCTGCAGTGTTGTCGGCATCGCGCGAAACAGGCGCGCGAGTCTCTGAAAAGTTTCAGATTTTCTGGGATTCTCGAACGACCGAAGTTCCGTTGTTAGTGCAATAGATTGAAGCCGGTGCATCGACTGCAGCTTCGTATATTCTTCCGGGGCGGTTACGAGACAATCTCGCAGCGGAGTGGGTACGGTCCGAGAGGGCGAGAGAGAAAGAGAGGGGGGAGAGAGAGTAAGTAACCGGATTAAATAAGGTGGTTTTATTGAGCCGCCGCGTGGAGGAAAAAAGTATCTCACGGCACGACGGCATAAAGGGAGTGATATACGGATGCACGGCACACGTGCGCAATATTGACTTTTACGGTAGCACCTTTTTATGTGCAGCTTTATCCTCGACTTATCCAAAGACGCTCCACCGGAAACATAAAAACCGATAGAAGGCGTTGAATAACCCACCCCGTTTTCCCCATCCGAAAAATCATTATTTCCGGCCGAGAGTTCGCGATACCGCTGTGTCGCCCGTAATTTAACACGCGTCGAAATTGAACGGCCTGGAAATGCGAAACAGCATCGTTGCACCTTTCTCTACCCCTCTCTCTCACACACACACACACACACACACGCACGCACGCACGCACGCACGCACACGCTATTTCTGTATGCGATACGGGAATATTCATTCTGGTTCGAAGCAAAGAATTTATTTCACAAGGTCCGCGCATTTCGCATCGTTTATATACGCCGCATGCGAGCGTAAATATCGAAACATGTTGCATGCTCGTTGTTTTCGAGCGCGCGTCGACTCCCCCGTGCGTTCGACGGGAATTATTGCAAGTAGAGAGCACCGAAGTTTCTACGCCCTCGCGACGAGGATTCTGCTGCCCCCGTTTGCATCCACGACGTGTTTAATGGAAGATCTCCTGTTATCTCCACTTCATTTACTCTGCACACTGTGGAACTTCTTTCGCAATTCCCGTCTTCTGCAATTTGTTCCCCCGTCTCGACTCGACTCGCAAGTAAATGTGGCTTCTATGCATTCGGGAGGACGGTGCACGGCCAGCGCGAAACAATGGGAGAACCTAGGACGATCTTAGCGGACGGAATACATTTCTATTTAACACCTACTGTTATTCTGCGCGAAGATTTGCAGTACGGAGATGAGATTACTCAAGTCGGAGAGTGGAGCCGACTTTTTTACTCAAAAATAAACACGATGAAAGAGTACAAAAATGTAAAAATCAAGGAAATAGGAGAATGAAAGAAATCTATTATCTTAGTCGATAAACATAAAGTGAATTATGGCCAAAGACAAATCAATGACACAGCAATTGATCACTCTACAGAACAGTCCATAGTACAGTATCTGCTCCACTGTCCTATCGTTAAGCTAGCAATAAATGAAATAAACTGTTGATGGTCTGCAAAATATGCGGAAACCTACAAATAAATTCTAAGGTCTGTATAAACATAAATTCGCAGAATGGAACGTACTAAATGGGCTGCAGTAGCCAGGTTCCAACAACTCGGAATCCATCAAGTACTGCAATCGTGCGGTATGCCGCAGCAGGAAGCAGCAGAGCAACAAAGTGGCGTCCGGTAAGGCGAAGTGCAGACGCATGAAAACCTGATACGTTAATAAAGGCAAGCCGGGAGCAACAATTTATATCGATATTCATGGTCGGCGTAAAGTTTTTACAACACGCGTTCACGATCGGTCGTAATCGTAAGAAAGCTCGGACTCCGCGAGATTGCATCCGAGCTGCAATCCGAGTCGCATGCCCGGTCAAATTGGACTGGCCGATCCGATCGCGCGTTTAATCGCTGCAAAAAGATCTACAAGGCGACGGTATAAACGCGACAGCTGGTGGTTTGTTCGCTAAATCGCGAAAATCGGTTCGCATATTCGACCGCGGCTGCTCCAATTCCGTAATAAGATCGGGAATACGATGGGCAGAGGCGCGGGAACGGACTGGATCCGAAATTCCCGGGGGACCCCGACCCAATTTCCGTCTCGGCTCGACGCGGTTTCATGGCCCCGACCGCGAACAGGTCGTTTAATTCGCTTCCTTCGGCCGCCGACCGCGGAATTATCGCGTTATTGCTCAAGTTATTTCGGTGTTCGTTGCCCACGGCGAACTCGGCCACCGTCGCTCCCCGAACCGGTCTCCGCCGACGCGGCCCGCGCCTTTTTCAAAAGCGGCCCTTTGTGCTTGCGCACTCCCCGGCTTAAGCGATCCTCCGTTCTCTTGTAATCGATGAAACCGCACCCGTGGATCGAATTCGTCGCTCTGTTATACTCGTTACCTTCCTCCGATGATTGGTCCTGCGGTCGTCCTCGATGCTGATCGCATCCCAGCTGGCCCTCCTTGATGAAACTCTAATTAAGCGAGGCCAGCGCCATCCTCGCGCTGTCGGAATCGGACAACATCGCGATTCGATTGCCCTGTACGAGCTCCTTCGTTCACTTTTATCGTTGTTTCAACGATGAACGTACCAAGCACTAACAGCTACTGTATAATGTAATAAGGATGGTAAGGTTGGGTCCGAGTATGGTCAGGTTCCCAGATAATTTCCTCTGCAGGAGACTTTATCATGCGAACAATCGTTTAGCTAGCAACGATAGCTCTAGTGCTAACACATTAACGATGGAGCATTTTTATTCAAACTTTCCTATACGACGAAATCATCGTAAATAAAACAATACACGTTGGTTAGGCTTAACATGCAACATATTAGCGTTAACAAATAGGGTCGTTAAATTTTTATTTTATTATAGTTCGTAGATACAAGTTCGCTAAGATTGACCAATTCTCCGGAATTCGTAACCAAAAATAAATGATTGTCACAGAGGGTTGAACTTTCATCGATTTATTACGGGTCACGCGAAATTGTTTTCGCCGACCCTAGGGTGCAATGCGGCAAGGGTCGTGGCTCAAACTCACCCCGTATCATCTCCGTTATTCCCTTCGCGCGGTCGATCTCGATTCTCGCCTCCTTTTTCTTGTATAACGGGCGAAGGTCTCGGCTCGGACGCTGCAGCAGGGTGGAGAAGTATTCCCCAAAGTACACGGATAGTCCTTTCACTTTTCCAGCAGCAGCAGCAGCAGCAGCAGCTTTGAAACTCTAACCCTCGGGGACACGTTCCTTTTATAAATATCAGGGTGTCGGGTTCCCCGGAGAATTTACAGCCGCGAATCCTGTGAGCTAAGGATTATTCGGTAGCTACGGCTTCTGGCGATCTTAACCACCTTCCTCCTGGACAGGTGGAAAAGGAATTGTGAGCTGTAATACAACGCGTGGAATCTTGATGCAACTTCCTAAACGAAGGTAAACGGTGACAGGTAAAGCGAGTAAAATAGCTTTACCGAAAACTCGAATTGCAGTTGCGAAATATGAAATAATGATAATAGTAGTGACAATAATAATGATAATAGTGATAATAATAATTTAGCTGCGAAGCTAAATGATGACAAATCCATTGCATCTCACTGTCCGTAGATCATTTTTTACCACGTCAAGTGCCACAAATGACTACAAAAATTTCCAACGAATCGAAATAATAATCGATGAAGTTAAAACAAGAAAGTATGAATTTATCGTAGCGGACTAAACGTTCTAAACATCCTAATTAATACAATCCAATCTAATCGACTGTTTCACAAGATATATGAATGAAAAAAATTATTCTCCTGTGTGACCAACGTGTTAAAAACGATCGTGAACGAACAATCTCGTAACCGTTGAATCCGTCGATAGAAAGAACTCGACAGCTGGTAAACGGTAAACGATTCGACTTCTCATAAATGTTTAAAGGCACTCCACTTCTTAGCTGCGGTAGTTGTGGAAACAAAACGCGTGGCGTATGAACACCGGCACTGTTTAAGAGCAACAACGCCGGAATTCTATTCCGCGAACGGAAGTAGAATCGCGGAGTATCTTTCCCGGGAAGATGGATCATAATCCCGAAGTCACGAATCCACGGTATACAGTTTTCCATAAAACGTAGCCAACAAAGATTTAAAGAGGGCGAAAAAGCATCATCAATCTTTCACTCTTCTTACCTTCGGCCGTGTTCCCGGGCAGGTCGAGGTGGGCGTCACACCGAGTTTTACAATTGTAATATCCGGGACGAGCTAATATTTACCGAACCCGCGGCGCATACGACGCGTGTTCGTTCCTTCTTGGCCATTTCCAGAGGAAGTCGCTCGTTTGAATGATACGGTTAACCGTAACCGCGTTTATTATGATTGCGGTCCCCCCTGAAGTCGTTCCGCCGTGTCGCCGGCTAACTTATACGAAAATATTAGCCCGCGACCTCTAAAGAGTAACAGTAAAATTAATTTCGCGGCGCTCGTTTCGCCGAGAACCTGGCCCATCCTCGGACCCGAGGGACAATAAGCACGTTCGTTACCGCAAAAATTCCCGTGCAGCTCGTCCGCGGTGCTGAAAGACAACCTCGACCGTCCGACAGCAGACTACCGCCGCCTCTCCTCCTCCACTGAATTATCTTTCGCAGCCGTCCCGCAGCTGTTTGAACGTTATTTGTTGCTTTTACCGGGCTACGCTTGCTGCGGAAGGGTTAAAGTCTCCCTTTATGCCTGACAGTGATAACCAGTGGTACGAGTCGGCGGTTCTACGCGAATTCGCCCCGCGAATGTTTATGCGAGGGATAGTCGTGTGTTCATTCGCGTCCACGCAAACGATCTCTTTATGTTTCGGCCAATGAGGTCGAGTGATATTAAGTTTGATCTACTTTACTTACACAACATTTTTCACGGTGAAGTTTGATTTAAATGCCACTTTTGTGGATAAAGAGTGTTCTTCGAACTCGTATACTTTCAAATTTCGAGGTTTTTGACACTTTGGCTGTGACTGTCCTACAATGGACATCCAATACAATGCAGATTATTATAATCCATAAATATACGAATAATTTGTAATCCATAAAATTTAAATAATATAAATTAAAACAACAGATTGTCGTAGCAGTGTTCAAAGAGTGAACACTCGGAGCAACGGAGATTCCCGTAAAGCATTTCCGTCTGAATTCAATCAACTCCCGTACGTAGTTTCAAATTAGTGGCAAGTTTCAGCCCGGAGTTTAAAAAGGCTGCAAAGCCAAATCGATGTTGCCACGAAATAAAAAAATGAGAATTCCTGGTTAAGCAGCGGAGAAGACAAGGAACGCCCCTCAGCAGCCACGAAGGTTCTGAAACACGACTCGCCGTCGAAACGAAGCGAGGTGAGACGAGGCGGGGGCAGAAAACGGGGGGCAAAACGTGTGTAAAACGAAACGATCACGTCTGCGGTCGGTTATGAGTTTTATCGACGCGCGAGGGGCCCGGTGTGTGCGTGTTCTTTCGTTTCCCCGGTCGCGATATCGGCGGGGCTCGGTTCACCGACGGTCAACGAGTTCCTTTGACTCCGGTTTCCGCCTTTGTTTCACCGGAGCACGCGCGTCTCTCTCTCTCTCTCTCTCTCTCTCTCTCTCTCTCTCTCTCTCTTACTCTATCGCGCTCTGCCTCTCTCGAGCTTCCGGAGAAGAGGCGAGGTTAGGTTCTCCAGTTAAACAAAGAGCGAGGGAAAGAGAAAGAAGGAAAGGAAGAAAGAGAGAAAGAGGAAAAGAGAGACGGAGAGGAAAGAAAAAAGGGGGCACACGAAAGTTCATTAAGTAGTCCTTTAATACACAGTTCCGCGGGAGGACGGAATGGAAATTTCAAAGCGCGCCGCCGCCCGGGACCGCCCGAAATTCCTGGCTCGCAAGTTTATTGCCACGAAACGTTACAGCTCGCGACGCGGTAAAACTTTATAGGTGGTCCCGGCGGCTCGATCTCGCGCCTAACGTCCACGGGACCCAAGGCCCCACTTTTTCATCCGCCTCCGTCCATCCGCGAATCGCTACCGATCGCCGAGAGTTCACTTGCTGTTGGGATCGGACTTTGCACGGTGCGCTCGGAGCTCCGAAAACCTGCCAGAAATTCGAAATACGAAAATTCAAAAATTCATGACTGTCTGTTAATCCTCTTTCATTTTATAGGTTGACCTATAATTTGTTTGCAAGACCGAGTAAAGTCCACAAAATTGTTCTCGGATAATGTAATTAAGGAATCGTCCACGTGCTTTGACCTGGACGCTTTTCTCCGGCGCGATCGCAATCCATCGGTGGAACGAATTCTCGGTGGGCGATCGATCAGGCGAATGCAACGGAAACAGTGCGCCGGAACCTTTTCTCGAGGCTCGCGAATCGTTCCTTGGCCCCGTTTCGAAACGGTTTCCGCGTTTCGTCGAGACAAAGGGCGGTGCGGGAATGACAATGTTTCCGGGTTTTGTTTAGCGCCGGCTAAATAAAGGTAGCCGAAGGGAACCGGTTCCGTTGACAGAGTAGTGCCACTTCGATTGCACGAAACGGTCTTTATCGCGTTCGAACACGGTCGGATGAGGCAGCCGCGAGAGTTCTCGAAACGCTTTTCAATCACTACTCAATGCGCCCAGCAAAATGCACTCGAGTGCCCTCGACCTGTTAATTTAGTCTTCGGATGCGCCGGGGCTCGGGTTCCCATCCTCTCTCGGCCGATGCACACGGATTTGACATTGAATATCGAGCATGTGTATGGCCGACGATACAGTTCCGGAACGCATTAATTAGGGAGCACAAATACGGCCCCGGTATAAATAGAGAGCGACGAGTGCCTTGGGATTCGGTTCGTCGGCGAATTTTCGGTCCCCCGCTGATCGGGGACCTTACCTTCCCTTCTATTGACACGTAACCGATTGCTTTGCATTTCAATTATAAATTTTATTTGCACGCGCGGCGTCCCAGCTCGTGCGCCGCCCTTCCTCCGAATAATGTTTACGCTTCTAGAGGTTTATGCGCAAACATTGCGTTATGA
Source organism: Augochlorella aurata (assembly GCA_028455555.1). Taxonomy (NCBI): domain Eukaryota; kingdom Metazoa; phylum Arthropoda; class Insecta; order Hymenoptera; family Halictidae; genus Augochlorella; species Augochlorella aurata. The sequence goes on from CM052149.1 coordinate 13,356,509, forward strand.
TTATTATGATAATTTTCGTTTGTGTTTAGTAAATACAGCGGAAAACAGCGAGGCGTGTTTACCGCGTCGCAATTCGCCGGTATCGGAACTATGATCGCTGGACCGAGCATGTTTATGCGGACATCTCTCGAAAATACAAAGATTTTAACAACGGAACAATCTCTGGCTGTTTTAAACAATTTATACAAGCCTCGAATGCATAAAGATCCGCAGTACGACTGCAGTTTGCTTATACATGGATATTCAAGATTTAAAGTTCCTAATGGCAGGGTTGCCAGACTACTTTTTCCCGTAAGAGGTCAGGTTGTCTCGTAAAAGGAGGACATTTGCAAAATTTATAAGAACAGGAGCATGTCGACTTCTTACAGTTATTTGCAACAAATAAATAATTATTAGACCGCCGATTTTATGCATCTCTGGCAAAAATTAGTAGATTAAATATAGGATAACGTTTAAAAAATTTAAAAATACTATTTCATTATTTTCAACTCGATAAAATAATTAAAGAATGCAGGAGTATCTAGTCTGAATTGGAATTGAGAATTGCAAAATAAATCTCCTAAACTCTCGCATTAAAATCAGAGATATTCTTTACTAAATGGGCAGTAGAAAAACAGGGAGATTTCTAAAATTATTAAAAGGTAGGAGGACATCCGAAAAGGAGGTCAGATGTTAATCCCGCTAATGTTCGAAATTCAAGGGAAATGAATAATCATCTTGTTCCAGGATCCAGACAGTATCTTTTTCGCGACACCAGGAATTCCGCTCGCGGGCGTGGCATCGGCTGAATTATTTTCACACAGAGCCCTGTACAGGTTGCGCAGTCTATGCTGAAGTTACCGTCTAAAATTGCTTTTTGCTTGTACGTCGCGGCCCGCGGACTTCCTCCGGGAAACGAGCGAATTAAACTCTCCTTTGAAGTTATCGCGACAGGAATGGCATTCTTTCGCATGGGGAACATTAAGACACGAGGCCTGCGACGAGATAGGCAAATTGTTTCGCGAACGTCGGCTCGCCGAACGGTGACACGCGTTTCAATCGACGCCGACCGAAAATAGTCCGCGTGTCGGCGTCGAGTTTTTCGAAATTCCGCGCGTATGACGCGTTGATATTTCCTCGGTACGACGTTAAATTGTCCACAGTAATTGAATATTTTTTTTCACATGGAATCCTTGTGTCCTGCACCGGCGGGAGTGCACACGCGCTCGCGCGTTCCCGTCACTAACGATCGCAGCTTTTAATCAAACAAAACGTCCGGATTGACGGACGCGTAAACATAGGGCCGTAAATAAATCGTCGAAAAATAAACGGAGCCCGCGAAACCTACGTCCAACCGACACCCGGGTCGACTTCGCCTGTTTTCTCCTATTTTCACAGCTTTTGTCCGAGCAAAATGCGGTCGGCGGCTGCACGCCGAATTAGTCGCGGCCGTTGATCATCCGCGAATCATTAACACCGGACTATTTTTCATGATTAAAAGCTTCTTGGCGTGTCTTTTCAATTCCGCTTAATTTTCTTACAGTTCCTTTTTAATTGGTTGGACATTGTGCGAATTATTTAAAAAAGAAAGATTTATCTGAGACAACTGTTCGAATGAATTCTTTTCGATCGAATATTTTATTCGAATAATTCTTTGTTTAAATATATGTGAAAAATGTATTTCAGCAAATACATATTTCTATAGACCGACTTACAAGAATTGGTGACTGCACAATGAAATCGTAGCGACATCGCAGGAGATTTCCTTGGAACAAATCGTCTCCGGGTAAAATATCAGCGCACCTTGCAGCAATCGGGTTGCGGCGCAATTAAACAGCAGCAGCAGGTGTCAAACGACTCCCACAACTCTCTCCCAAGGGTGTTCTGCGTCGACTGGTTGCATCGCGAACCGATCCGCGGAATCGCCGACGTAAAAACCGCGAGGTAACAGCGTGGGGCGGGGGCGTGTGCAGCAGTAATCGTAAACAAGCACGGAGGCGAAGAAAAACGAGGGTGGAGCGAGGGAGAGGTCGGCCCATTTATTTTAATTCGCTCTGCGCCGGAGCCGGGCCACCGGTCGATCATGAAGAATTTTACAATCCCGGGTCCGCAGGAACGCGGTGGAAAAAACGCGGCCTGAACCTGAACGAGCCGGTGGACACGGCGAAAGAGAGGACCACGAAGAGAGAAAGAGAGAGAGAGAGGGGGGGCGCACAAGAGAGATTCCGTTCGTGGGAACGCCGTAGCCGGCGGGCTTGCTCGCTCGAAACAAAGCCGCAAACCTCGTCGACCGCGAAACTTAACACCGCTCGCGGAATCCAGACGGAGAAACGGACCCCGCGACGCCCTGTAAAACGCTGGCCGAGCGAGGAAAGCGAGAACAGCGAGAACAGCAGCCGGAGAAAAGGAAAAGGAGTGCGAGACAGGGGCGAGGTCAGCCGAGGGACGCGTTCCTCCGGGGTTTTCTCGGACCTTGGCCGAAGCGACGGTTCGACGGCCATTTTGCCTGCCGTATCATTTTCACACTTTACCCGCTGCAAATTGCTACCTGCAGCAGCGCCAGTTTATCCGCGAACAATTGTGTTTACGGAAACTCGTTCTCCTTGGAGCGCCTTTCATCCCGACCTCTCCCGCGCCACCCTTGCCGGAAGTTATTGGGCGTTGATTTCTCGAAACTTTCTTGATTTCTTCGTCTTTTCACGTTTCAGAACTTCTCTTCTTTTTCAAGCTTCGCTTCATGCTACTGACAATTTGCAACATGGCTTTATCAGCCCATCGTTGTACTTTGGTGTAACTAAGAAGTCGCATACTTAATCGATAATAATTTATAATCGATTTGAATTTGTTAATTCGTTATTAATTTACAGAAAGCTTTTTAGGTAGCTTAATATATCTCGATTCTTGTATAAACATCTTGCGATCCTTTGCATTTTTGCTCCGCTTTGCGACGCCCCTTTTCAATTTTCTCTGTGATTAATGCTTCAAGATAAAGAGAAGGAAAGAACACAAGTTCCAGCGACGCGGCATTTTGATACTGGATAAGCTGAAAGCATGAAACTTATTAAACTAAAAGCATTCACTGAAGACACAATGACTAGCGACTATAATCTGAACGCTTGCTCGCCAAAAGCAGCCAACTTGTTAAGAAGGGTATATCCTTTATATCAGCAAAAATAACGAAAATACGCCAATGTGCGAGATAAAATGAACGTCCTGTATACAGTACAATTGCAGTAACTTAATACTTTTTAAAGAGATTTCAACAGCTAACTGCTTAACTAAATAAAGCATATGGAAATCTGGAATTAGAATAAAAGCAACGCGTTCTAAATTCTGTCCTGCAAAAATTGTTCTAAGCAGTGCTTTCTATATATCGATGCACAGCTTGCCAGGACATCGAAGACGATCTCCGAAGCCATACTCAGCAATTCGCAGCAATTTTGCCATAAGTTCGGGAAGTTCGCGGAAACCGCGGTGTCGAAACTCGAGCTGGCGCGAATTCTGCGATGTGAGTCACACTCCGGAAGCGTATTGTCGGGAAAGTATTCCGACGTGGCCTCCGCAGCGCGGAGAGTATCTTCGGGAACGATGTCAGCGGCACTCCGCAGTTCGCGGAATGATTCATCCGATCGAGGAGCTAGATTGTCTTGCGTAAAAGAGCGATGGGATGAGACGAGGGAACCGGCGCGGCGGCGGCGGGGATATAACCCGCCGGAGAAAATCGCTACCTAAGCAGAAGGGAAAGAAGAAAATGATCCATCCATCGCGGGCCGGGTCGCCGTGATAAAGAACGTTCCTCCTCGGCAACGAGGGTAAATTAAAAGAGCGTTCTCGGGGCTCCGTGAAAAGGGTCGCTCGTAAATTCCACGCTGCGAAATATCAGATTACAATTATCCTCGAAACGATCGAAGCTCCTTTCGTCTCTGATGCCTTCGCGGTGCCGTTAGGGGAGAAAAATGATTGACGAAGACTCTGCGGCTTGCAGCGACCTCAACGTGCGGAAAAATAGCCACAGGGATAGCCCTTAAGGCATAGCCCTTAATATGTATAGTAAGTCTTAAACGTATAAAAGTGCATACAGAAAACGAACGAGAATGTTGTCGAATAAAATGATGAAAGAACATCGTCGTAAAACGTCTTGAATATCCTGTAGGTTGACAACATTTATGAACATTAACTTTGGATGCAAATGTCGCAGTAGGATATACATAACCATTTGAACAAGATCGCGTCGAGCGCCCGATCAGACGCGGACGATAACGTAAATTGGAGAGGTGGGCTCGTGTAGGGTGGCCATTTTTCGAGTTCCTTCTTACTCGTCGAAGCGTATACAAATTGAATTTTAATTTCACCGTTGGCCATTTCCGGCACACGGTCCGTTGAACCTACGCGGCCAATCGAAATGTCCCAGAACGAGCGGCCGCCGATAAGTGGTATTTTTTCGCCGGTTAACGGCTCGAATTATCGCGCGGCGAGCAACGTTTTCGCTATGTTTATTGCGGCGCGAACAGCGCCAGTAAAAATCCTCCTCCTCCTCCTCCTCCTCCATGAGCCCTCCTCTCTCCGTTTCGATCGTTTCCTCCGGCAATCGAGTTACCAAACGCACGGACGGAGATCGAAGTAAAAGTCACGACTCGGATTTACCGATCGAAACAGTCCCGCTGGACGCGAACCCTCGTTGCAGTTATTGCAACTCAATGTTATTAGACCGTTAACTTTACGCCATCGTTTAGGAGCGGCGTGCTCGCGAGTGGATGCGTCGATAGCGTCGGCTTTTATCGTTTCGACGTCCATTGTGTCTCCGAACTCGATCGATTAGTTCGTTTGCCGGTTCTTTAGAGACCCGTGAACGGCTCTCGAGATTTCGTTTGGGCCATGGTCCTGCAAATGCGCTTTCTCCTGTTTTATTGGCTGTGCTGCTTTATGGCGTGTAGAGGCATTCCTTGGCATTAGAGGCTGCGATGTTCGTTTCACGCTCCCCCCAAAAGGGAATTCAATACATTCGAGGAACCGGTCGAAATCAATTTATATCTGTTTTTAGAATTATAATAAAAACAACGTAAATTCCACTGAGTTAATTTTAATTAATTTTTTTTATTAACAGAATTATTCAGTTCTAAAGGCAACTGAAAAAATATCGCAATAATCTGTGCAACGACACAACCCGACCTGTTCGAGGAACCGTGCAATAGGTTGTACAGTTTCTATTCAAGTTCCGTTCATTTGCAAGGTTTAATCGCATCGAGTACAGTTCGTAAAGTGAGCCGGCAACCCGCAGCCCCGGTGCAACATAAAACTGAAAAAAGAGATTATTCTCCATGGGAATGGCATCACCGGTTTATAATGGGAGATGTTTCAGATTATTCTGTTCAGAGTGAGTCTGTTTCGCGGCGAAAACCAACGTTCGAGCCTAGGTGGCCACTAAAACTCGAAATCCCGGCATTGTTCTCCGTATTTCTCTCGGTCGCGGCACAATCGAGAACAATACGTTTCCCCGAACAACAAGAGCTCGGTGGAAGACCAAGGAAAACGCCGAAACCCTCCGGGCGGAGGCAATCCCGTGACAAGAACTTCCCTCGGCTGCAGCTGAACGTCGGTCAGCTGCACCCACCTGGAATAACTCACATTTTTTCTAGGAATTAACAGAAATTAACCGAAGAATCCCTGCTCCACGGCGAGGAAGAAGAAACTACTGTCGACAAAGCGCCGACCCGTTTCTGCGCGTTCGAGGGAACGAGGGTGGTTAGGCAGTCGCGTAAATAGTCATGCGGACGCATCCTCTTGGAGGTTGTCGCAGGGACGAGGGCGTCAGCTGGCCAAAAAGAAAACGCTTAATGGCCGCGTCGCGAGCAGCAAGCGGCGAGGAAAACGTCCTCGCGGCGCAACGCGGCGGCGTCTCCGTTTAATTGCGCCGCGACTGTTGCACGCCGGCAACATTATTACCTGAACGGGGTTCGTGCACGCGTAGAAGAGCTTCATCCCCACGACTCCGGCCCTCGATAAAACTTTCGCGAAATTACACGCTCGGTAACAAGCTCTTTCCATGCAAATAATCTCACCGCGGCGACGCCCATCGTCCCCCAGTATCCCATATCGCGACCCCCGCCACGAACGCGTCTAACATTATCGCTTTTTTCATCGCTACTTACCGATCTGCAATCTGTCCGGTCGGGAAAAGGTGATAGACTGCGCTGCTTTATGCGAAATAAACATTTTCCACGGAGACCGTGGGGGACGGAGATTAAACAGAAATCTCGTGCTCTCGACAATCTTAACGCTTGCTTTACGAAGCCCTAAATGCGACTAGTTTATTTTACTTGGTCGTAGACCAAATATAATTTGCTGATAATAATATATATTTTTTAAAACTGCAAGGATATTTTTAATAAATTATTTTTACACTCTGTCTGTGTTCCGACACTCTGGTGACAGAGGAATCGAAACTAAATCGTCAAGTATGTTCATTACAATTTTTAGGGATTTTTGTAAATTATATTAAATATTGATATGTTCATTCTTTACCGAATAACGAAGCTCTCCTCTGCATGGTTTCCTTCTTCGAGTATTGTAAATTGCAAATACGAGTCTTCGCTGCGATTTATCACTTTTATACGTTTTTCTCTCTATGTTTGTAAAATGTATCTAAATACTGTTTTACTATTACACGTATATTTCCCACTCATTCTCCTCACAGTTTCATAAAAACTTCAATCTAGTGACAAAGTTACCCAATCGGCACTACTCTTCAGAAATTCGGTCTGCACTCTTCTCACTATTTTCATAAATCAGTCCTCTGGAACATGAATTTGCATAGAGATCCCTGCTCCACAGATTATGCTCCCCGGAGCCATGCACTCGATAAAACTCGCTGTGTGCCGTGTAAACTTTACAGAAATAATTCACCGTCGAATTTATTATTATATAAGGTAGACTCCGAATTCGAGGCAGCCGATTGTTCGCCGATATTTATTATCTTAACACCCTGTATGTTACAGGGAAAAAAGAGCGAGCAATACGTTTCCGGGTGGAACCCGTTGCGAATCCCGACGTGATTCATAGCCAGGCTGGCGTAATAGAGCGGATAGCAAACGTCGATTCGTTACAGAATTACAGTGGCCCGTGACATAATAAATGTGCGGGGCGGGGAACAATAAAATTCAGGGCCTGCGAGTTTCTTTGGCTTCCGGTGCGAACGAATCACGCGAACGATCAGGATTATTCGCCGCCTGTGAGTCAATCGCGAAATCTTACGCTTGGTTTTGATATAAGATTTAGTTGTTCATTCGTCTAACAACCCTTGATATTTTAAGCTTGGTTAACAGATTGTAATAAACAGCAATTTCTTAAATATATAACATCTGGACAATATTACTATATCATATTATATTATTACATTATATTACATTATATTATTTTATTATTATATTATGTCTGAGTTTGACGAGTATACTCGTCATCGCTTGATTCTCCCGACACATACAGGTGCGCGCGCTGTAAACGGGGCGCCCCAGCTAACCGGTTAATTGTCTAAAATCAACGGTATCGAATGGAAATACCGTCCATTGGAATGGGCAACGCGCGCGATAACATGTCTTACTCGAAGACCGTTTCCACGGTGGCCCCGTAATCGTTCCGACGTGGATCAAATAAATTTGTCGCGTGCCAGAAGCGCGGAGCTTTAGCGCAGCGAGAACACCGCCTGATTTGAAAGTATTATGAGGCTCTAGTGTGTTCGGTACACAACAGCACTGCCATTAATTACGGCGAAAATAAAACCGAATAAAGTTACCGAAATTAATCTGAACGCTCGAAGCGTTACCGTATTCCTCTGTTCCGCCTCTAAACGTTGCAGAAAAATGCGCTGCCGGCGAGAAAATTATCCTTTGATCATCTAAACGTATGCTATATTGCTGCTGTTTTATAGCAATTTCACCTCGAGCCTCGCTTCATAGAGATTCTTGGTGATTCAACGTGGACTCCGCTTTCGTTCGCTTCTGAAATTACGCTGGAATGGTTACTAAACTTAACAAAAACTAAACTTAACAAAAATTAACTTACGATACACTTCATTCGATATTCATGAATAATTAGGATCTGTGTATGTAAGTTCATATACATTCGAACGTAATCATTTTCACAAATTCGAATGTCTGCAATTAAGGACTAGCAAAGAAAATTGCAATGAAAATTGCAGAAATTGTCGCAAAACGTGCAGTACATTTTTACCGATTAGAAAAAATATTATTTTCGCATTCTCATTGTCTTTGAAAAAAAGTGTCCAATCACCATCGTGGGATTCGATCGCAGATCTCCAGAAATCTGAAGAAATCATCGTGGTGTGCACGCTCGGCGAACGTTTATTAACAATCTCCGGTAACAATGAACGTCCACGGTTTTCCCCGTGGTCGTTCGGGGAACGCATAAAAGTCGTTTTGGACTTTCAGTGCGTCGCTCCCGCCTTCAATGGACAATTGAATGCGCTGTAAATCTCGGCACGGTATAAAACCGGTGCGCTGCGAAAACAGATTAATGGACAGAAGTGACCCGCTTATCCGACGGGGGTGGGCCCGAGGGGGGGAAAAATTTCATCGGTCGCCGCTCCATAAATTTTCAGCACTGTCAATGACTCAGCGACGCAATCAAGACCCGGCTCGCGAGCACGGGACACGTAGAGAGCGGAGAAAGAGAGGAAGTGAGAGAGAGGAGAGAGAGAGCGAGAGAGAGAGAACGAGTTGGTATTACAAAACTTGCTTGTCGTAAAACTGGCCACCGCGAAATTAGACGGTGCAAGCCCCGACCAGATGGCACACGCTGTCCGGCGTCATTCTTTCTCTCCGTTCTTTCCCCGCAATTCTATTTCGCCCCCTTTCGAGTCGCGCTCGTGGCCGTGCCTCCCGCCTTACGTCTCTGTTAAATCGTTTCCTCGTTTCACGGCTGTCACTCGCGATCCTCTATTTCTGCACACGCTTGTTTATTCCGTCGCCGTTCTTCGCAGTTTCGTCAGCTTGTACCAGCAGTCGCGAGTAATTGAGGGAATGCTTCTTGCCGCATTTGCTGATGAAAATTGTTACGCGAGATCCTTCACCTTTGAATTTAAGATCTGTACGACTTGTTGACCCTCG